>QVTF01020395.1:0-73895 GCA_003573665.1 Oxygymnocypris stewartii | reverse complement strand
TGCTTTGGTCTTTCTTGGGGGTGCTGAAGCATCTGCTAGCCCCTCCTTTGCGCTGCCTATGTTTATTACAATTAAAATAAAAATAATTCTGCATCTGTTTTTAAGTGTGCCAGCTGCCACTGTGGGTGGCACCGGCACACCCTGGCACACCCGTGGCTACGCCCCTGGTACGCTGCATGTGTTTGATTGGTAATATGCAAAATGGCACTACGCTGACGAGGATGAAAGGAGACTAAATAAAAGTCATTATTTTTATTTTCTTTGCGTATAAAAAGTATTCTCGTCGCTTCATAAATCTCAGATTGAACCACTGATGCAGATGGACTTCCCTGGCGATGCTTTCATTCTTTTCGGGACCTCAACAGTGATATTACTTGGTCAATAGCCACAGTCACAAGCCTCCCAGTTTTTATCTAAAATATATTAAATTGTGTTCCGAAGATGAACAAAGCTTTCGTGGAGTTGGAATGACATGCGGGTAAGTGAATAATTTGAATTTGAGTAACCTTTTAAGTTGCTGGGGTATATTTGTAACAATAGCCACCAATACTTTGTATTGGTCAAAATTATTGATTTTTCTTTTATGCCAAAAATCATCAGGATATTAAGTAAATATCATGTTCCTTGAAGATATTTCCTACTGTAAATATATAAAATATATCAGAACCTCATTTGGAGAAATGTAAAAGCGGTTTTCTCAATATTTTGATTTTTTTTGCACCCTCAGATTCCATATTTTCAAATTTTTCAGAGATTCACAGTTTTTTTTTTTACAATAGTTGTATCTCAGCCAAATATAAAACCATACATCAATGGAAAGCTTATTTATTCAGCTTTCAGATGATGTATAAGCTCCATTTAAAAAAAAATGACCCTTGTGACTGGTTTTGTCACAAATAATATAATATGATATAATTTATTCTTAAATATTTACATTGTATTTCTTAAGTATAATACAATGTTATGTATTCATGGGTTACTAGCTAAGCTGATTTCAGTCAAAGTTTCTTTCAAGAGCTTCCTATGCACTTCTTGTGAGTTCCTGCCTACAGTATGTAGAGCGTTTCCAATTACAAACAATGTTCAACTGGATTCAGGACGCTGCCAATATAAGCTCAGCAGGTTATGAAACAGCTATTGTCACGATCCGCGGCCTGATTTAGCAAAACATCTTTAACCACAGGATGTTGTTTGACTATCCCATTCGGAGGCCATGTTTTCCATTGTCATATCGCCAGGGAGGACATGTCAGCGCGATCGCTGGCATTCAGTCTGGAGGTCACCCTGTTCCCACGGGCCGATTTGTTGACTTCCGGGCCCGGGGCCAACATCCTCAGCAGATGGGTGGACGGTTCCCGATCGTGACCGATTGGACAGACCTTTCGGAGATCAATCGTAAGGGTGCTTAGTATGAGATGAACAGCGAGACTTCACGCCGAAACTGTGTGCTTGTTACACATCTCTATTTCTTCACTCCTCGGGGCATGTAGAAGCTGGACGGCACCCAGAGCCATGGAGCTCGACGGCAGCTTAGCGCAGATACGGATGCAGCAGTGCTAATGAGTCGCCTCCTGCCCACATGAAGCCTGGTGGCCAATTAGCATTCTGTTCACACACACACGGTGCAGGGAGACATTGGTCCCACACAGCTCTTACAACACCTTCTCAGCAGCCACATTGCTTCCTTTTCCCCTCGTCATCCATTCACAACTTTTAAGGGCACATTGAGCAGTCGCCAAAAGCCGTGGCTTCATTTAGCGCCTCCATTCATATTTACAGTGTGATTTTGTACACTCAGCCGCGAATGAAACCTTCTCTTTAACACAATGTAATGTTCTTTCTGAATTTAATTGCTGTTGCATGAATAGAAGCAATTTGTTCTTGCAGGCTAACGAGTTTCTTCTTCAATAAACGCTAACTGGTGCTCCACAAGCGGGTGCGATTAAGCAGAAAGCGCTCTGGGGAGAAAGCATGAAGGGACCAGCACCTGTGAGACCGTCTGATAAGAACACACAGTGTTAAACGAAAAGATAAAATGCTGTTTGCCCTCCTGTGTTTGCGAATGAAGCTCTGAGTCAACATGCACGCTGGTTTTGCTGACTAATTCAGCACTGACCCTGAGAGACGCTCTGAGGGCATAAAGTCAAACACTCACAAGCATTTTTTTATTACTGAAGGCACTTTTGCATCAACCGAAATGGGTTCCATTTTGAAATCAAACATCAACAAAAAAATGGCAAGATTTGATTTTATCTTTGGGGATTTAATGAATTGTAAAAATGAGCAGTACTGTATGCTGTAGTGAACAATGTAATGATTCACTTGTTTCTTTTTTAATAAATCAGTGCCTTTGAATGAAGTGGGTAAATTAATTCACATATAAAGATGGTCATTTGTTTCATTCCTATATGAATCGGTTTATGAACAAATCAGTTGAATGACTGATTCAATGACTCATCATAAACATGGTTACTTGTTTCATTCATCAATAAAATCAGTGTTTAAGAATGAAATGGTTGAATGAACTGATGAATGTCACTAAATCACTAATAAAGTCACCTGATTCAATCCTAAATGAATCAGTGTTTTGAACAAAACAGTTGAATGGAAGATTTAAATGACTCTCATAAAACTGAAAAAATCTCCACAGATAATTTAATAACTGACAGTAAAATCTTTCATTTTAGGGTGAATTAGTTCTTTAAAGATGATGATTCATTCATTATCATCATTAGAGCCTTGATCAAGACACATAACCTCAGACTACTCTAGAAAGACTAAACCTGTAATAAATGTACAGCAAGTTTCTATGCATAAAAGCAATTGCTAAATGAGGTTTGTGGAGCCCTTAGGCCTTTATGCATCCCTTCAGACATCAACAAACCCAAACTCAAGCACATCTCCTGAACTGTGGCACTTCAGCTTATGTAGTAGCGGTTTGGGCTTCTCAAGAGCGTTCAGGAATTGGAGAACGCTGCACCTGGGAAAGATTACATGGTGCTCAATGTTGAGTAGCAGAAATTGCTTGTAGTGCTCATCCCTGATGAACCCGCGCAGCGTTTTGTGCTGAGTTATGGCTGTTTGCGGAGTCGGAGGGTAAATATGACTTAGTGCTCCTTACTGCTTTCGGCCCCAGGGCATCACGCTGGCATTTACCCACTGACGCTTTGGCCGTTAGCGTTCCAGATCTTATTAGCATGTATTGACCCGCATTTGCTCAGAGGAATGGAGTCCAATCATGGCATGCATGCAGATGGAGAAGTTAGCTATGTTGGATTTGTTCTGTCGTTGTATGTCACAGTTGATTTCAAAATGGAACCCATTTCGGACCGTGCCATGACCCCTACATAATAAAAGCAGTTCTTGACTATACTTTCACATTTTATGAAGCAAATATAAGTGCTGTTTGCCCATTTAAAACCCACTGCCACAAAAGCTAAAGTGGTTGCCAACTGCCAACCTACTTATTAGTCCAAGCCAAAAGAGAGGCTCAGGTCCAATCTATGGCCGTTTGCAGTTACAAATGCTTGCACACTGTACATGAGACAACTATTGCACTATAGTTATACTGTCCATTGACAAATACACCCAGTGATGCATCACTGCAGACCGTGTGAACTGGTATCTTGAGAATTATTTGTCAAGAAACGCATCCCACACTGCATTACACAACTAACCACAAGAATGACTGTGCAAGATCTCCAAACATTAGGAAATCTTGACCCTTGAGTCAAATGCCTCTTACCGTTCCAGTGTAATATGCAGAGACACATGTAAGAAAGACATTTATAACTTAGGTAACACAGCAACATAGGCTCAGCCAATGGTGTGGGTTTGGGGGCGGGGTTATCTGGTAATCTGACCAATGGCAGACAGAGGGAATTACTGATTGAAATTAGGGCTTATTTGTGGAAGTAGTGTTACAGAAACGAGAGGCATAACCTTAAAATCAGGGCTCTGCATACTAACTGTTCAAGTAATACCAAAATATATAAAAATTCTGGGGTCAGTACGTTTTTTTTCTTAATTAACTAATACTTTTATTCAGCAAGAATGCATTAAATTAATCAAAAGTGACAGTAAAAACATGTATGATGTTGGAAAAGATTAGTATTTGTTTTTTTACTTTCTATTTTTAAATTACTTTTTAATTTATATTAAAACATTTATTTTAAAATGTTAATAATATTTCACAATATTACAGTTTTTACTGTATTTTATTAAATAAATGCAGCCTTTGTTGGCATAAAATGTATATTTCATAAACATTTTTAAAAAATCTAACTGATATAGTACTGATTTATGACACCATGCTATTTACACCGTAACCTCAGGCACTTAAATTAACCTCAACATCTCCACCAACATTCATAAATGCAACTAATGGACCAGATCAAATATGTGAACATGAGACGTGTTGAAATGATGTCATGTGACTCCTGTCCTGCAGTCCAGACTGGTTGTGTAACAGATGAGTCAGTCTGCTCTTCTGCTCTGGAGTCTCTCGTCTAATCAGCATCAAGTGCTGCATTTCCAATTTACACTGAAGCATTGCAATTTAGAGGGATTTGACTTAATGAATCCCCTATAGGAGGCTTATTTCTTCTATCTGAACCTGTGGGACCACATTTGTCCAAATAAGAGTGCTAAACTTGACAACACTGGCCAGACAGTCCACCGAGACAAGTTAGAAGTAGTTTACTTTAACTGTAGCGATGGACTTAAGAAGATATTTTAAGATTTTGAAATTGAAGAGAAGTGTGCAGTTACTTTTCTACCTGATGAGAAAACTGACAAAATATCTAGAGACTAAAATTTCTAAGTATACTCAGATGACAAAATATGTTCTAGGAACAATTTGCTAATGTTCTTTGATACGTTCACAAAGTGAACATTCCATTTTATTAATACATTGATTGTTTGAGAATGCTACTTTTGAATGTTCACTGAACATTCTGAAACAAGTAGTAACATTTAAACTTGACCACAGATCTCTACCAACTATAGCAATATTTAAAAAACACCCAGCATGCCTTAGCATTGTGAGGTTGGCAAAAATGCACAAATCTAGAAATCTAAGTAAACCCAGCCAATAAAAATACATTCCAAGAACGTTTTTCTGATGTTGCTTTAGCATTCTCTGAATGTTCACAAAGCCCTGTTTTTTTTGTTGCTTTAAAAACAGTTATGCGAACATTAAATGAACATTTAATTTTATAATTTTCAACCAGCATTACATTTGATTGTTCTCTGAACATTCTGACACGAGTAGTAACATATAAAACTGTTAGAGGAGCATCCATATAAAACACTTCAGGAAAGAAGGTTACATTAACGATGTATAAATGAGGTTTTTGTGCTAGGTTTTGAGAATATTATTAAAGATCAGATAACTTTGAATAATCAGTGTCCAGCAAATGTTAAGTGAACATTCCGTTTTATCATTCTGCACACATTATAGGAACGATACATTTGAACGCTCCCTGAACATTGTGAAACAAAAAGTAACTTTTAAAAAGCGTCCGAATAAAAGGTTTCAGGAAAAAAAATTCCCTGAATTATGTATAAATAATGTTTTTGTGCTAATGTTTTGAGAACATTATTAACAACCTGATAACTTTGAACTACATTCCAGTAGCATCACGTAACTTTGAGAGAACCTTGTCAGGATGTTCAAATGCAAACTAGCAAATCAAAAATCAGCCGCCGTTTTCCTACAGATGTTCGGATATGGAGTGCTTCTGCAGATCTGAGAGGCGTCTCACAGCGAGGAAAAGCATAAACAGCCCCTCGCCTGTCTGTGCAGGTGTGTGTGAGCGTGTGCACGCTTATCAAACCTTCCCATCTCTCCCCGGGACACAGTGGTATCTTCACAGAGCAGCTTCTCATTCAGTGACATCGCCTCATGGTCGATGAGCACAGGAGTGGGTCGTGGAGCAGATTGTGTCCCCACTGCCCTGTCGTCTGGGGTCAGGCCGCGTCTGTCCCATACCTGCACGACCCTCATGCCTCACAGGACAAAGCCTCTATGATCCCTGCGCTGGGCTCAGTAATGCTAATGCAGCTTCCTAGCGGGAGAGATACACAACTGCTTAGCTTAGTGGATCTATTCCAAATATACTACATGACTTATCTTGCTTTAGTTACTAACACACACAGGTCTGCAAGTCAACACAGCAAATCAACAAAATGTTATTTTTGACAGTTACTGTTATTCATTTTACAGATTAATGTTATTAAGCAAAAAACAACAACAACAAACACTAAATTAACACCAAAAATATAGTCACCAAAAATATTCTAAAGAACGTTTTTCTAACATTGCTTTAAGGCTCTCTGAACATTCAAAAACCCCTTTTTTTGTTTTAAAAACAGTTATGCGAACACAGAATGAACATTTCATTTACATTTTACAATGATACATGTTCTCTGAACATGCTGAAACAAGTAACATTTAAATAAAAGCGTTAGATGAACGTCCATCTAAAATGTTCCTGGAAAGAAAGTTCTAGATCAGATGTAATAGAAAGAAATTAAACAAATATTTTACCACAATATTTTTTGACAAATACTGTTATTCGTTTTATAGATACATTTTATTAAGCACTAAAAAAGTCTAAATAGACTTTAATAGACCGAGATTAAATAGTTTACAACAAAATAAATAATTCTGTCATTAATTGTATAGATTAAAAGTATAAAGTACCAAAAATAATCTGCAGAGAGGCAAATTCTGTCATTTATATTAAAGATTAATTTATTAAGCCACAAAGTAGTCTGATTAGATTTAAATAGACTAAAATAAATAGTTTACTACAAAAAAATAGAAAATGTATTAATATATATATATTTTTTATTCTGTCATACATTTTATAGATTCATTTTATTAAAGACCAAAAAGTACCAAAATAGTGTAAATAGACTTAAATTAAATAATCAGTTTACCATAAAAATAAAAAATACTGAAAGGTCCTGTCATTAATTTTATAGAAATTCATTAGATAGCTATATGTAAGGAATATACGGAAATATACTGCAATTAGGTCGTTTTCACTGAGCTATAGCTTTTACATGTCATTAGCATTCAAATATAACATGACCATGGGAATTGGTTAAAAGACCAGTGGCATTTATCATTTTCTGTGAACAATAACTTACATTTTGTTCTCTTTCTCACAAAATCCATCATATGGACTACATCTACTGTGCTTTTTGTGAAAGCATCCATCTTCATTCATTCATATGGAAAAAAGGACCCAAGACCTGTGCAAATTAACTTTGTGTTTCACAGAAGAAAGAATGTCATATGGGTTTGAAATAACATGATCATTTTCATATTTGGGCGAACTATGCATTTAAAAACATGCCGTGGCAAAACTTACCACAAAGCAGTCAACGTGGATCCATGTGCAGGCTTGTGTTGATGATACATGCACACTATAAACGGCACAAAAGCAAATCAATCAGATCTACAGAGGAATGAGCTGAAAGCAGCATATATCAGTCTATCAGGTTTCAATCAAGCCCCGCGGCTGTTGTGTGTGCACATTATTCACTGTCCTAATGAGAGAAAACACCTAAAGCCACACTCATTTATGTGCTTGAACTGTTTTCATCAGCAAAGCTGATCATTATGTTCTTATTAATGGCCCACAGAGTCAAATAAGAGCACAGAAGTGCCAACTGAAAATAATAAGAACACTTCCACTGCAAACAGGCGAATAATATTCCACACATAGTGAGAAATCAGAGTTTGGTGCACTTGCTTTAACTCAAAACATAATTCAAGTTTTTCAAAACAATAAATGCAAAAAAATGCATTATTAAGTGAAACTAAACTGGAACTTTTCGATGTCAAAATGCTGAAAACATAACTATCACATAAACAATGGCAATATGCTAATTATACAATAACTTTCGCAAGGGATTTTGAAATGAGTTTTTTGGGTAAATTATATTATTATAATTCGTTGAGCCTTAGTATGGTTAGCAAATGTTCAAACAATTTAAAGTCAGTCAATAAAAAAAAAAATGATACCTTTTTTAGCAAGAACACATAACTTGATAAAAAGTGACAGTAAAGATATTTATCATGCAGAATAAAAAGGATTTCAATTTCAGATAAATGCTTATTTTTAGCTTTATATTCATCACAAATCCTGAAAAAAATCCAGTTTTTTAAATAAAAATATTAAGCAGCTCAACTGTTTTCAATGTTGATAATAATCAAAAATGTTTCTTGATTTGCAAATCAGCATATTAGACTGATCATGTGATGCTGGAAATTCAGCGTTGCATCACAATAATATATTTTATTTAAAAGTATATTCAAATAGAAAATACTTCATTTAAATTGTAATAATATTTCACAATATTTCGTGTATATGACATATCGGTGTTCTTATATAAAAACTATACATATAAGCCATAATAAGTGAGGTCAGACCCCAAATCTTCTTTAAATGTCTTTCTATGTATTTGCCGTGATACAATGATTGTCAGGCGTTGAGTGGGAGTAAGCGGTTGTCATGTCGGACAAGAGGTCAGAGGACATCCATGCTGTCAAAGCAGTGACACATTATTCCCCGCTCTCACCGATTCTCTTCACAGTTGAAACGGCAGAAAAGGACATCTCTGATTTAATTCTCTTATAAAAGACACGGCGTCTGCTCCAGATGGCTATTTATAAGTCCAGGTCACAGAAGATCTGTCTGCTTTTGTCTCTGTTGGCCGACATATTTGTTTGTTCGTTTCTGTACTTTAAAAGCCAAAAATTTGACCTTAAATATAAGAGTGAAATATGCTTTTATGTCGAATACATTTCAGGGTGAAATCGTGCACCTACTGAAAGCTGGTAGACGCTTTCCTGACCTTTGAGCTCAGTTTGGCGGATGTGTTCAGCAGACGCGCGGCAGGTATCAAAAAGAAACCCGTCTACCTTTAAGTCTTTGTTTCCAGGCGGGTTTATCTCTTCCCCTTTTGAGAGTATCAGATCTTCATTTGGTGTGTTTCTTTTAGTTTTGGGCCTTTTTTGTTGTGTTTTTGCATCATGGCCTCACAGAGAGATGTTTTTTCTTTGTATAATATTGCCTATTGAAATCATAAGTGGTGATTTCATACAAATCACTGAATGAAAAGCATGTGATGCATTCAAAACATCACTCTCTCTGACTACTTTCACGTTCAAAGATGAGTGCCCTTTTCTATTTTTGCATTTTTTTGCTGTTGGCCAAGATAACTGCTCATTCTCAATGTTAGCAGGCTGCCTTCGGCCTGAAATATTAATCAAGGCAAGTACACTAATGCAGATGAGTTTGTAAACACCACAAAGCTCAGATCTGCTAATCAGCTGAGGTTCATACAGGCCGGCATGTTTACATTTGTGGATGCGGTTTCTAAATCCGACGTGACGTTTAGCTAACAGCGCGGGCCGCGTCCTCCATTACTCATGCATGCAAATCTTGTTGATGAAGTTGTTTCTGGTTATGTGTACATGTGTAGTCAGCTCTCACACAAATTAAAGCAATTGACCGGCCAGCTGTGTTTTCATGACACTTTCTATTGCAACACCTTTAACGGCGCTTCACGGTAAAAGCTGACAGCAACAAAATATAAACGCAGCACATCATTCAACATCTGCTCGACATACTAGTTACAAATAAGAAACGGTTCAATTAAAAACTGGTCCTTATTTACTCAACTTTATATTCCTACAAACCCATATGCTGGCAAATGGAGAAACCTTTAATATAAAAAAAAAGGTATATATATTTTTTATTTTAAAGAGGACATCAGATCCAAAATTCACTTTTACATGGTGTTTGAACATAAATGTGTGCTGGCAGTGTGTGTACACAACCACACTATAATGATAAAAATCCACCCAGTGTTTTTTTCTTAGCAGAGCAGTTCTGCACAGGCCCCTCCCACGACTATTGACTGACACGGCTGTTTTAGCATAGACCCGCCCTGAGAGAGCTGTGAACAGTCTGCCATTGTTTCGCCGCTAGAGCAGGTGGAGACAAAATAGTCTCCTAAGCGATTGAGGTGTTCCGTTGATGGATGTAATAATGAACATAGCAGTCGTCATTTACTCCCATCATCTGAGCCGCTGAAGGAAATGCACCCCCAATATACGTGAACGAGTTTATGTTCACGCAAATCATTTGTGATTCAGCTTCACCTCCAGAAGAAGTGAGTATAACTTTTTTTTATAATTCTTTGCAAATCACATTTCCTAGTAATGAATGAAACAGTCTCAGATAACTGCTCACCCCAGGGAAGAGAGGGGCGGGGTCAGCAGGAGCTCATTATAATTTAAAGGGACATCATTTAAACATTTTAACCAAAGTATGTTATAGACTTTTCATGAAGACCCTAAAGAATCATATCAACTTGTAAAAAATGGGCATCTGATGTCCCCTTGTATAAAGATAATATTTCATATTTATAATAAGGTGTTTTATTTTTTTTATATTTTGAAACAGTTTAAATACATTCCTTACCTATTAATATTAATATTTTTCATGCACTTCTTTTAGTTTTGTGTTGATTGCGTGTTTTTAAACATTATATTGTAAGGGTTAATTATTAATATGTAAACACTATAAAGTTTCACGACTACAATTCTTTTCGAGAACATACAGCTGATTATGAGGTGCGTTATATATACAAAGTGCACTGAATGTGCGATACACAGCTGCCACGGCAGCTCTCTTGTCTTTGCTTCACAACACACAGAATGAACTGCCGGTGTTTGTGTATTTACACCCAACCACCCGGTTAATTGATTAACCCAAGCGCTGAGAAGTTCTCTGAGCTGTATCAAGCTGTATCTCTCAAAAACACACTCCTTCATCACATTAATCTATAAACAACACAATCAGAAACCTATTACCCTAAATTTCGAAATAAGCACTTCAGTATTTTTTCAGATGGATGATTGTTTGACCCTGATGTAATGAGAGGTGTGGTCTGATTTGGTTTTATTTGGTTGGAGTCAGTAACTAATGACTATAAATATTGATTCTGAGCCTAAAACGTCTTAATGACCTGCTGATTTGTCCCCTGCAGACCTGCACAACCGTAAGATAACTTACGGCATCGACATTTGGGCCTCCGTAGGCCTCTATCTCCTCTGACATTTCTGAAGTGCTTGGTTTAGTGTATCGGACGATAAGAATTACTGGCAATTGCCCCAGGCATCTTCAGAATCTCTTATTTTCCTCTTTACTAGATGTTGTGTTATTGACCCTGAGAACAGCATCAGTGATTGGTAAAAGTACATCTGATGATGAGGTCTGAGAGTCTCATGCTGTAGGATGAAAGTGCTTAAATCATATCACCAAAGTTATTCTAAAAATAGGATAATATTACAGGGCAGTGCCAGCTACAAAGGCGTGCATTGTAAAGTTCAGTAGATTTGTTTAGTTCTAGCACCCAAGCAGTTTTATTATTTTTCCCATTTTATTAATTTATCATTTTTGTTCATAACACCAGTTGGCAGCGCTACAACCTCAAGACATAGTAAAAACAACACACATAAAGTTTCTTGACAATATGAATTAAGTAATAGCGATATATATTGCCACTTACTTCGTGGCATCTGCATTAGAAAATGTAGTTTCTGGAAAATGGTGTCGAATACAAAAATTTGATTTGATGTAGTCCGTGAGGATTCATCTGAAGATAATCTGCACCAATTTTGTTGAAGAATGGAAAACCGTAGAGCAAAGCAAAGCAAAAAAAAAAAAAAAACAGTAAATCATTTCAAAATTGCAGATTGGCCTTCAAGATTGAAAATCACAATATTTTGCAGGACTCCAGAAATATACGAAGTGGGCAAGTTATGCTAAATTTGTACAAATTGACCTAGCCTATTTTAGCCTATTGGTGGTGTGGTTATTGTGTCATCTATTGCAAAGATACAGACTTGCTTTGGACTTAGTTTGGTGTCATCTTGGTCTCATTTGATGATTCATGACTTATTTCATCTGATCCATGTTTAGGGAAGGCCCAAAGAAAACTGTAAGACACAAAAGAAAAAACATTTTTCAAAGAAATGTAAAATGGTGAAGTGAACAAACTGCCCTTGAAAAGTGCGCATTATACATTGTATGACCCAACTTGGCCCCTAAATACACACTTCCATAACCTCTCATTTGACAGAGTGACCACGACCCCTATCTGACCTCTCCATCCTCTGAAAGCATTCATTTTCCTGTAAGTGAGCTATCATTGTGAGCTTGTAAACTTGGAGGCCACTGAACTACAGCCACTGCATTCACTGGCTAACAATCATCAACAACCAGTAAATACTCTAAATTTCGCATTTCTTTTTCTCAGTAATCAAGCTTTCATCGGGACGTACAAATTAAAAGATGCACCATTCGAGCACTGGATTCGGTGCCAAACGGCTGGTAGATTAAGTGCTTTATAAAACTCAGAAGGTGTTTGTAAAGAAACGTTCCGAGTCGCTGGAGATATACTGTCGGTTCTTCACATCCTCGGACGAGTCAATGATTTATGTGTTGTATATTGATTATCTGGCCTCAAACTCAACATCAGCATGGCCTGTAGGAATGTAGCCAACCTTCACTGAACACAACTCATTGTCTTTTTACTGAGTCTACAGACACATCCAGACGCTTGCTGTTGTTTAAATAAAACCGTAATGGTGCGAGAAGCTGGAAAGCTGCAACCACAAAAGTCTACATTAAAGTTGCACAACAAAAGCAGGGCATTTTCTTACCATTTTAAAACGAATCGTTCTCTAACATACAATTATTTATCAATTCAATTGTATAATTAATTAACTTAATATATATGTGAATTTGAATAGAATTCATATGGACTTTTAGAATTACATTTTTGTGGTGTTTTCCCATGCAAAACTAAAGTGGTTGCTAAATCAGTTGCTAATGAATTTTGATTGATTGTCAACACGTTGCTAAATGGTTTCCATTGAATTCAAATGAAAAAAATAGATCCCTCAGAAAGCTATTAGTAGAGGTTTCTTCAACAAGCCGCATGATTTGAGGGATCATTCATGCGTATATAGCACAAATGCACGTTACTGAAGTATAGTCCTACCTTAGCAAGCAGTGCTAATTATAGCTGTTTTGGGTGCATGAAACCTTGAATAACATTTTAAGTGGACTTCAAAGAAGAATAAAATGCAACAAACATGCAGAAATGCGTCCCTTGAACTGACAAATCACAGCAGCAATATAGTCATCATGACACTGCACTGATCTAGAAGATAAAAGATGTTCCTTAAAACAAACTCCTTTTTCCTGTTTTGACAACCATTTTTAGCTCATGACATTCAAATATAAAAAAACAAGATGCATCAGCCACTTCCTGAAGCTTTTCATGGGAAGACCTCTTGTTTGTGAACTGATGAAGGCTGAATGCTGCGAGTGGGAGGGGTCAATATGTCAGTCAATCATAGGAGGCGGGGTTTAGCATTGTTCACACAGAGCTAGGAGACACTCCAGCTATACAAGGTCACCATCTGGTCACAGTATCCCACGAGAAGATGTGAGTGGGACTTATTTGGCTGGAGTGTCTGGAAGAATTGCCCTTTATCTACAGTTTGCTGCACAAGATGATTGTGAAATGTATGTGGGTGCGTATTTCATCACACACACTCCTGGATACGAGGAATGTGTTTCTAGCTTGATTTGACACCAGTGGTTCACAAATGGTGGGATGAAACTGAAAAAATGGTTTCAGGTCTGTTTTGTTTTGGGGGAAAACAATGCTAAATAATGAAAATTATTACAGTAGCTAAAAAATAATTACATTAAATAAAATTAACTGATATTACAAACTGAAAACTAAAACCGAAATAAAACTAAATTGCTAGTTAACTAATTCACTACCAATAAATAAACTGTTTAGAAATATATAAAAAAACGAATAAACATTTTAATTTTTTTTATAAAATTAAATCTAATTAACATAACAAAGAAAGAACATTTGCTCATTAAAATGTATTAAATTAAATACAATACAATTTTTAAATAAATATAATAAACAATGAAAATAATTTCAATTATTAAGCTTAAAAATACATGAAGTGACTAAGAGTAAAGTAATGTGCACTGAGTCCCCATCTGCTCCAGGGTCAAGAGTCAAATCTAGGTCCTGAAGCGAAACCAGCTGAGAAACACTACTCCAACATATAAGCTCACATGCATTTCCAAGATCTCATGTGCAAGGCATACGTGAGCGTGCATATTGATGTGCATATGCCTGTGAGCGCATGCTGGTGTTAATGTATGCTGCTCAGGTTTTAGGCATCAGGCGCTTTTATGGCAATGGAGGATGTTTTTCTCGCTCTTTCTTTCATACCTGCACTGCAACAGAGGTGATGCATTAAAAATGTGCAGTGGGGCAGTCTGTTTGTTCAAAGAATCACACCATCACCCAAACCACACAGAGCTCCCGTTGTTTTAGGCATGAAGGACGAGCCTACCCCCCTCTGAGACCTGCAGCGTTTTAGACTAAATTGGAATAATTGCTCGAAGCAACAATGGATCTGAACAACAGATGGCCGTGTTTGTAAATGTTTGAGTAGCGAGCATGTGCGCACCATTTGTTTGCACTTTAAAGGGATAGTTCGCCCAAAAGTCATAATTCTGTCATTTACTCACCTTTATGTTGATCCAGTGTGGATTTTTGTTTCGATGTGGTTCCTCATAGTAGGTTATTGTATAGTTTAAACAAAACAAAAACATGAATTATAATGCAAAAACAAGTCAAATGCATTATTGTATGGTGCTTCTCTTCCTATTTTGGAGCTTAATAGCATACATCCATATTTCACATTAATTGCATGGAACAGAGCAGCATGGACATTCTGCTAAACACCTAGTTTGTGCTCCATGGGAGAAAGAAAGCTCTGAGGTTGCGTAAGGAATAAAAGAAGTGAACTGTCCCTTTAAGTGAGCATGTGTCCGGTGCAGTTTTGGACTATAGACAGAACCAGCCTGAATGTATTAAAGTTCTGCTGATGTATTTGTGTGTATTTTAAAATCTGACCTAGATCTTCCAGGATCAGCTAAAAAAGTTGTGCTCCTTTTTGAAGGGGACGCTGAGCTCATCCTTACTTCCAGCTCTCGGTTTCTGTCAGTGCAGCACCTCCCTGTCTCCTCTTTACGAATTAAGCCACCTACAGGAAAACAAAAACACATGAAATCTTTTTGAAATCTGTTTAATATTGCAATTGTTTCGCCTAGTCCAGGCCAAAAAAGACTACAGTAATCGTATTGGTCTCCTCTAGATGTTCTGAAGATGCGTTTAGATCAACCAAGACACCAGAATCAGTAATGAAAGCCAATGTTACTATTATCAACTAAAACTACAACTATTCAAAAACTAAAAATAAAATAACATTTTACAAAATAAAATAAAACATTAAATGAACATTTAACAACTAACTGAAATTATTGACTGAACTGAAAAGTAGTGCTAAAATTAATAACTGAAAAATAAAATGCTTTGAAATAAAACTACATTAAAACTGATGAGAAATGTTTTTAAATAGTAAAAACTTATAAAAATAACAAAAATCACAACACAATTTGGTAACACTTTACAAAAAGGGCAAATTAGTTTTAATTAGTTAATTGCAAAGTTAACAATGAAAAATACATCTAAAGCATTTATTAATCATAATTAATGATTATTTTAACATTTACTAACACATTATTACAATCAAAAATTGTATCTGATAACATCTAGTTTAACATTAACAATGAACAGTTACTGAATGATAAAGAATTTGAACAAAGATACGCACATCAATATGCTCGCTCACGGATGCCTTGCACACGAGATCTTTGAATCTGGAATATTGTAAGAAAAGTATTGCTTATTGATAGATCATTTTAGTTAATGCAATAACTAATGTTATCCAATGTGACCTTATTGTAAAGTGTTACCCCCAAAAATATTACACATTTAAATAAATTAAAAAAACAAAAATAATAGCTATGATAATAATATAATAATAGCTATGATTAATATCTGTTGCATCAATAATACTAAAATAACACTGAGCTACTATCTGTATTCACTTTATAGCTCTACATACTTACTGTGTGACAAATATTGACAAATCTTTAGTTCACCAAAAGGAATTTAATTAAAACACAATGAAATGAAAAAAAAAACATCTGAGCAATAATTTGTAAAAAATAAATAAAAAATATATTAAAAAAACGAATAAAAATAATGATTTTTTTAATTGAATGAAATATATTTTTAAAAGTTAATAAAAAAAACAATAACAAAAAAGTACATTAATTAAATGTCCTTTTTAAATGCATTTTGGAGGGCATTCCACATTGAACCTAAAGTTCAAGTTATAAAGAGAAACATCCTCATCACATGAGCATCATCCTTCTTAGTTTAGTGTTGCATGGTTAAAATACAAAAACAAGACTCTATAATAGTGCGCAATATCTCTCTGGTCCCTTCCAGAAGTATGTGGTTTACACATCATCTGTGCGTTTGGTTTATTGTCTGCTTGCACGTTTCTCCCATCCAAACTGTGAATCTGTAAATATTATGTGTAAGTGGAGGAACACCATGTAAGGACACATGCACCACAGCAGGGTCAAATCTCCCCCATCGAACATACACACACACTCGCAGCGGTGTGTAAACAATTACAGACAAGATCAGAAGAGAAAAACAGTGTTTGCCTTGCGCTCAAGACCTTGGAAACGGGTTTGGGGGTAAATGGAGAGCAGAGTTTAGAAGTGAAGGAGTCACCTCAGTCTCAAACACTCATTTATCAAGTTTAAAAGTTGTTTTTCATTCTCACAGGCCGATTTTATTTTCCCTCTTCAGCTCGTCTAATGCATGTTAGCACTGAGCCGCTGCATGTGTGGAGGTGGAAGAGGATTCTGTTCCAGTCACTGAAACACTGTAAACACTGTAAATCTCTGATAAATGACTCGTCCCATAAAGCACAGTGAACGATATAATCAAGCCAGTCTGGGTTTGTGTCTTTTCATTTGTTTTTGCATATGAAAACACTGCCAAAACTTGTAAAGTCACTACAATATCTAAGTTAAGATACACTAGAATACAAAAACTCACCACAATCTTGATTCCTGTTTGAGATGTGACAGCCATTTCTCTGAATCTGGTGGATCTTCTTTCATGATTGTGGGTCATTTCACTGAGAAATCTGCAATTAAACACAGTTCATTTAAGTCAACACTGAAATGACCCACATGTGATTTATTTCAGAGTGAAACTGGATTTACTATAAAAAGAAAAAGTGAAAAAAAAGAATTAACTGGATAATAAAAGTTTCTCTAAGAGGGATTTGTGACATCAATTTCAAGGCCAAATGACATAAAAAGCATATTAACATAGTACGTAGTACATATGTCTAGATACATAGGGTAATACCATGGTACTTTTTATGCTCGTGTAATCTTTTGACAAGACTATTTATGAAAGGTTAAAAAATGGGTCATCCTGTAAAATTACGCTAAAAATAACACCAAAGAGGAAAAAAGAGGCCGTGGTGCCTCAGAGAAACGATAAAAACCTGTCAAGAATGAAAAAAGAAAGCAAAAACAAAAAGGATATATAAATAAATAAGTGTGTAATTATTGCTTTAAGCAAATTATGTTGCTTTTTTCTTCTTCTTTGTTCTGAGTTATTGTTTTATTTAGTAAAAAACAGCTAAATAGAATAAAAAAGTATATTTTTAGGGGGGGGGGGGGGGGTGAAGATTATATTATTTTATGACATTTAAATATATTTCTATTGAAATTATTATTATTATAATGTAAAATTAGTCGATATATAAATTAATTTGTGAAGATGTATACTTCATGCTAGTATTTTTTGTACTACCTTTGTTTTACTTTAATAAAGTCTCAGTATTTGAACTTTTTAATCCAACACTGCAATATTACAGCAATGCGAATCATTACTGAGCATAATAGCACTTATAAAATAATATTAAAATCATGAATATAAAATCACAAAGAAATTGTATATTAAAGTGTTAAGATATAATCTGTTGTACTACCTTTATTTTGCTTTAATAAAATCATAATATTACAGTAATGAGAATAATTAGTGAGAATAATAGCAATTATAATAATTTTTAAAAATCATGAAAATAATATCTGCTAAAATTAGGCTTTATTTATGTTTGTTCCTTTTTTCATCTTAACATGTTGTCAAGGCTCATCTGTGACCTCAACAGCAGACATTGGTGGAAATACAGAGGTGTGTGTGAGCGTGACAGTATTCATTATGTTTAATTAAGGCCTCACCTCAACTCAGCACACTCCTAGAGCCCAATGACACAACTATCATTCAGCATAAACCGTCTCTTCCCCATGATGACCTGCCCTGCGGAGTCAAACACAGGGACTGTATTGAGAGGAATCTCAGCTCAAGGCTTTTCTGGATGCTCATTACCCAGGTTTGAATTGTGTATCGGGTCCAGACTCGCAGGAACATGACTTTTCATTTTAATTCTACACATTTCCAAATATATTTGGCTGTCAGACAAAATCAGCCTTTTGGAGAAATGGAAATGTTTTATTACTTTGCAACTTTCACAACGAGATTGCTGTCATATTACAGAACAGTGTTTATTGAGTTTGCTGAAGTGCTTGTCTGACATCTAAATGCAATCTGTAGGGAACGTTAAAAACAGCACTCCACCATATTATTTCTGTAGGAGACACTTGAGACATCTATACAGTGCATTCAAATATAAAGAGCATTATTATTACTGGCATCACTATGAAACGAGATGTATCATTTCTTTTTTACTTTAATCGCTATCAAACATATTTTTGACTCATTATTTTATCAGGCTGCAAAAATTGAGATTTTGTTTTTGAGGAGGGGGGGGGGGGATTAATTAGATTAAAATGATAAAAAGTATACTATAATTTCTGCAATCGATATCAATCACAAACTGCCCAAACTGAGATGTTCATATATTTTGGACTTATTTTGTCAGACAAAAAAAAAATGAAGATGTATAAAGTACATAAAAATATTTTTTAAAATACTGTTATTACCGGAATCACCATCAAACATGATTTCTAACTTCTTTATGATTTGTAATTTTATCAAACTGACAAAATTTTGACCATTTTTTATTCACACAAAATTGGATTAAAAACAGAAATACTATTATTACTGGAATTACTATTAAACACAATATCTAATTACTTTTTGACTCATTATTTTATCAAACTGACAAAACTGAGACATTAAAAAAATTATTAACAAAATTGGATTGAAGATACTGTTACTAAAAGTATTATTATTACTGGAATATCTATCAAACACGACTTCTAACATTATTGGACTCATTATTTTATCAGACAGCCAAAATTGAGACATGTTTACACAAAATTGTACAAATAATACAATACAATACAAATAATACAATATAAAAAAATACTAACATTACAATTACAAATACTAAAAATAATACTTTACATCACAATACATCAAAGTCTAATAGTAAGTAATTTGGGGTTTGTGTTCAAACGGCTGAGAACAGAAGAACACAGAGGACTTTCTCTCACACCCACACACATCGATTCAAGCTGGACTGATGGATTGTGGGAAGATTCTCACCATGTCCTCTCTGAACTCGCCCCGTCAGCCTTCACATTACGAGCTCCGGTCTGGGCGAGCGCGCGAGTGGGCGTCTGCTCTTGTCTCTGAAGCGATCTTCCTCTCTTGCCCCTCTATCTATACGTCTATCTCCGGCTTATCTCTGTTCTCCAGGGAAAGTCTTTTCTGTCCGTTTAGGGCAGCATTATTCTGGACACACCGAGGAGAGCAGTAGGAGACTACAAATATGACCACACCAGTTCATTAGACAGACATGTGAGGGACTGACAGCGTCTTCAACATCGTCATGACATCACTAGGGTTGTCACACTTGGTTTATAGCGCAATCACGTGTAGTGCCCAGATGCTTGTGTGAAATATAGATCTGTGCTTCGTGGATCTCTCGTTGAGTGCTTGAGGTTTCATTGAGGGGATGTAAAGTGATTGATTGCCATTATTAAATGGATACTTCCGACTGTAAAAACCTGATTAAATGCAGTCTCTGCTGTGCATTGTGCTTATGAACATCTATAAACTATGGTAAAATCCCTGTAATGCATGCATGCGGTTCCAGCCATGTTCGGTTTAGTGCCACTCATGACCTTTGACCTGCAGATCATCTAGCTAAAGTGTTTTATTCCAGCAGAGATTTACAGTATTCAGAACTGATTTAAGAATTCCAATTCACTGAAATTGAAGGTCTGAAAATGTAAATTTGAACTATATGAACAAATTCAAACAAGGTTGTGTAACTAAAACACTACGTTTGTCAAGTTTTTAAAAAATTATAATAATCATTTTTTTAAATGGATGGATGGACCATTTAAAAGATGGCAGACTGGATGGATGAATAATAGAACAGAATTACAGAATGAGGGATGGATGGATGGCAGAATGATAGAACAAAAGGTTGATGGATGGATGGATGAATTGAATGATAGAATGATGGATAGATGGCTGGATGGATGACAGAACTATAGAACAATAAGTGGATGGATGGAAGGATGGATAGAACGAAAGGTGAATGAATGTATTTCATGAGTTCACACTTACATATAATAAATAGAATAAAGATTATGCGTATTTGGCGTGCTGTCCGAGGGGAGGGCTCAGAGTACCCCCTATAGGTTTAGGACAGGAATAGTTATAAGTGTGGAGAAGGAGTGGCGGAGGGATGCTGGAAAGCTGTCAAGGAACAGAGGTGAGTCTGCTGTGTATATATAAACACCTCTTATCTTGTTAACTGGGTTGATTACTGATTGATGCTCCTCTCGTGTTAATTAGGTTAATTATCTGAACGTACTCCTCCCGAACTTTGTTAATAAAACATAATAAATGGATGGATGGATGACAGAATAATAGAACAATAGATGGATAGAATGAAAGTTAAATGGATGGATGGATGATGACAGAATAATAGAACGAAATGTGGATGGATGGATGGATGGGGGGATAGATATACAAAATGTGGATGGATGGATGGATGGGGGGATAGATAATACAAAAGGTGAATGGATGGATGGATGGGGGGATAGATAAGACAAAAGGTGAATGGATGGATGGATGGGGGGATAGATAAGACAAAAGGTGAATGGATGGATGATAGATTGATGGATGAATGGATGGATGGAAGAACAACAGGTGGGTGGATGGATGGATGGATGGATGGATGGATGGATGGATGGATGGATGGATGGATGGATGGATGGACAGAACGAAAGGTGAATGGATGGATGATATATTGATGGATAAATGGATGGATGGAAGAACAACAGGTGGGTGGATGGATGGATGGATGGATGGATGGACAGAATGAAAGGTGAATGGATGGATGACAGAACAAAAGGCGAATGGATGAATGGATGGACAGTTCAAAAAGTGAATGGATGGATGGATGGATGGATGGATGGATGACAGAACAAAAGGCGAATGGATGAATGGATGGACAGAACAAAAAGTGAATGGATGGATAGAAGGAAGGATGGATGGACGGATGGATGGACAGAACGAAAGGTGAATGGATGGATGACAGAACAAGAGGCAAATGGATGAATGGAAGGATGGATGGATGGATGGATGGATGGATGGAAGGATGGATGGATGGATGGATGGACAGAATGAAAGGCGAATGGAAGGATGGATGGATGGATGGATGGACAGAATGAAAGGGGAATGGAAGGATGGATGGATGGATGGATGGACAGAATGAAAGGCGAATGGAAGGATGGATGGATGGATGGAAGGATGGATGGATGGATGGATGGATGGACAGAATGAAAGGCGAATGGAAGGATGGATGGATGGATGGATGGATGGACAGAATGAAAGGGGAATGGAAGGATGGATGGATGGATGGATGGACAGAATGAATGGTGAAAGGCTGTCGGGTCACAGGATGTCAGAGTTCATACTGCAGACGATCCCCATCAGACGTCTGTGCCCCGAGCGGCTTATTTATTGGGCTGAACCGCACGAACCCGCCTCATCTGGCCACCGGACGAGGAGCTTGACAGTAACAGTCTGATCTTAATCAATGACCATTGATTTTCCACTTATCTCGGCCGCAGATGGGTCGATGCATGGGCCGGCGGTCCCGCTGCATAATGCCTTAATGGAGGCCGGCTCGGGAATTACGTGCTACTTCAGAGTCCACGCCATTGAACTCTGCTCCCATTTAATTCCCAGTCGGGGGACGGCTGATTAAATGTTTTCATCTTTGTTCGAGCGCAAGATATCGATAACATGCTCAGGCCTCAGCAGACAGAACGGGTTCTTATTTAGCATCAGATGATGCATTCATGAGTCAGTGAGACAATGATCCTATGTTAATACTCAATTTTGCCTGGAATGGCTTATTTAAAGCTGTTTTGTAATATAGCATAACATTAATAAATAACAAGCTTCCTGATGTTTTTATGTCCACAAGGCATCGGGAGAAACAGCAGATTGTATAAAAGTTATTTATATCAGTATACAGCACGGCTAAATCTCATCATCATCATTGTTTCTCCATCTGGAGACGGTCCAACACAAACAAGTGAACAGAAAAAACATCAATTATTAAACAGACATCATTTATTTCCCTATCAAAGAATCAATATTTGCAATAGTCGTTCCTTTCTCCAGCTCCATGGTTACTTACTATTTATAGCTCGCTGAGGACCAGTATTATGGAGCGCTCACTTTACGCCTGTTTCACAATAACTTCCCATCTAGTTTGAGAGCGCTGCTACCTGCGCTACTTCTTATGCTGTTTTCATGATTCAATTAATGGTAAAGCTAAAAAGATGCATCACTTACACCATCTTTATTCACTGGGTCATTATAGCATGCAGTACAATTAAATATCCTCATTATATTTGTCTGAATATTATATTACACATACAATTTTAAAAGATGGAAATCATATTAGATTGCTTCAACCACAATTTAATAATGAGCTGAAAATACATGCAACCCCTCAACATGAAAAACTGGTGTATTATTTTGATTGATCAAATGTAAAGACAATTTTCCACCATTAGTTTTTTAGCAAAATCCCATTAAAGCCAACTCCATATGACATTATCCTCCAGTTGAAGTGAAAACAGCATAAACATCAGTACTAGTAATACATTTGATGAATTATGTAATGTTTTGCGGTAAGTAGGTTAGTCTATTACCGTGCTGAGCGGTAACTGATCACATGTTATCTGGATTACGTAATCAGATTCCCAAAATAAAGTACTTGGAATGGATTATATTGCATTGTAAAATACTTGTAATCAGACTACAGTCACTTTTCATGTTTACAGTTCTCTGACATTGGTTAATGGTTTTACCAAATTAAACAAAATAAATATTCCATCTTTCCATCTGTTTCTTCACAAAGCCCAGTTTGGGAAACCTTGACGTATTGTCATCTTTAATTGTTGTTAATAATAATAAATGGAATATATTTGATTTATTTTTTTATATCAATATGGTATAAGAGTATTCTATTTAAATCAATGTGATAAACGAGTTAGGTCAAAAGTAATCTAAAAGTAATCAAAAAGTAGTCCGGTTATATTACCTAAAATGTGTAATGTATGGATTACTTTACTAACTACATTTTTTGTCATGTCATTTGTGATCGTAACAGACTACAACCGTTACGTGATCTACACAGCACTGTGTATATAATTTAGCACTGGATATATAAATGTAACTTTATCATGTTCCTGATTCGTGTAAATTTATGGCCAGGGCATATTTCTAGAAAATGTCAGGTTCATTTCAAAAGGAAGAGTAGAACAGTAAAAGACTGCACTACTGTTTCTGATATGTGCCTATAATAAAGTCCTTGTGAAGTTCTCTCAGTTCACACAACGCCCATCTTTGAAAGCCCTAGGCAGTGATTCCCAGTGATGCAGATACAGCTCCATCAACTTGAAAAGGGGAAGAACGAGATCGGTTTCTTAAACATCCTATTTCAAATCAAGAATAAAATCTGAATTGTGTTGTAGCTCAGATCATGCAAAAAAAAGACTATATTTATATGCAGATCCAGCTAATGTGCATTCAAGAGTAAACATGCAATTGCACAACAATATGACTTCTATTCATTTGTATAAACATAAAGCGTCTCCTCTACATGTGTCTTCTGTAACTCAAGGGAACTGACTCTGTATCCTTAGACTATCACCCAGGTTGTGACTAGTTCATGCAAAGTGCATGAATAACCAGATGTTGTTGTAGCACACAGATCTCAGAGAAGCTGAGCAGGGAACGGGAAAAGCCTTGATTAAAAGGACACCGGCAGAACTCCAGTTATTGGCATGAATTTAAATCACATTGTTACTAGATTCTGTCCATTTACAGTCTAATGCCTTCAGCACAGATCTTCAAAACGAAGGAGAGGGTGAAGTCAGGGACATCCTTTGATTTACAGATGGATCGTTTTCAATGTGTGCCAGTCATAAATGGACTAAATGCTATAGTTTAATTTAGTTGATGCAAAATCAAAAATCTACAAACCCAGGTTATGATTAAATGCATTAAATGTATTTTCAAAAAAAATAAATAAAAAAATTTGGTTGTTGTTGATTTTTATTGTTATTATTTTAAAATCTTATTTTTTAGTCTTTCTTTTTCCCAAAGGAAAGAGATGTTAAATGAACAACTGTGTGACTCATAGGGGCGACTGTTTTTATTCCAGGACAAATGTGTTTTACACATCTGCGTCTGATGCGGAGCGTCTGGGCAGACTGAAGATAGTGTTTTCTGCAGGGAACGATGCTGGTTTATCGCCAGTCTGCTGCATAAAAACCATTTAAATGACTGCTGATGGATGCCAATGGCTTGTGGTTATAAATAGCTTCATAAGTGGTTATATGTACAGATAAACACTCTAGACAGTTTTTCCACCGTAAACTGAGATGTTAGGTTTATTTCAAATACTAGTGAGCTGACTAGCCGTCTACACATGCTAACCGAAAAAAAACATAAGCTTGAATTATTACATTATATATATTTATTGGGAGTTTAATTATATATATATATTTCCTGAAAAAATTGACAATTTGAAAGATAAGATGTTGTTTCTTATCAAACATAACAATATCTAAAACTGGAAGCTTCTACTTAAGTTCCACTCGTGCAGTGATTCAATTAAAACAATGCTGTATTTGTTCGGTACACGTGCATACCGAACCAAAAGACCTGTACCGAAAATGATATTTTTCACCACCCTGAATGAAAATCACTTCATTGCAATGCATTAGAACTAACTTGTCCATAGAGGATGCATTGATTGCATTTCATCTTGCATGCATACATTTACCATCTGTCCAAAAACAGCCGTTGCATCATAAGTGAGTCTAAGATGCCTAAAATACCATATTTTTGAGTCAATTTACAGAAATTAAACCTCATTTGCATACGTACGTATTCAAATATGCTGTGCGAAGATGCACCACAGCAGCCATCATACAGCCTCAGAAGGACTTTATGAAACTTTAATGGTGCTTTAATGATACTTTTTCATCATTTTAGGAGCTAGACAGCACATGCCCTCATTCACCTTCAACGTAATGACAGTATTTTAGTTTTTAGGGGTGAACTACTGGCTTTATCTGTGCACAATGTCAGACCAGAAACCAGTGAAAAGAGTGTTTAATTGTGCCAAATGAAGTCTAAATTACTCTCTGGGTTGTAATGTTCTGCTTCCCACAGTATAATGTGCAGCAGTGGCCACCCAAACGCAATGGAGATTAACACAATGAGCGTGACCTAATCAAAACGGTAAATGGTAACAAGCTGTGCTCGTCTACAGTTATTCGACCTGCTAAACTGCACCCAATGACAAATGCTCTTCAAAATAAAGAGGATTTATATCCTTATTTTGACGAGTTGCCACATGCAGCAAGCGATCTGGTATGACCAGATGCAAATATACCACAGTTGCACAAGAGAGAGTAAAAAAACTGCACATGAAAAGCTAAAGCACACGGACGGAAGAAGGTCAGCGCACAGAATTGATTGATGGCGCATTTACGAGAAAAAACCCTGTTTAGCCGCTGAAGGCTCGTCTCTTTTATCACAAGATCAATTCTCCGTGACAAGGCCCGTTGGATACGCGGGTTTAAATAGAGTTGTTCAACTTTGAGACAACTTAGGTCATGAAAGGATTTCTTGGGAATTGCATTGCAAACCTGAGAATGTCAGGCTTTGAGAAAATGTCATTTCACCTTAAGTGGATGGTAAATTAAGATTCAGGCCTTCGGAAGCATTAGTTGGACTTTAAACCATGAATACATTAAGTCAATATCCATGGTGGTGCTAATAATAAATGACACCGTAATGATTCGCACAGACCCGGAGCGGGACCTCAGTAGAGGATTTAGTCAGAGGGGAAATTGGCTTATGAGACGGAAAGATGCACAAAAGGGAGTTTCACACAAGCACTGCTATTAGTCTTCCCTCAATTTGTGAGATGATGGCTTGTTTCCTGAATGGACTTTGCTGTGTGCCGGAATACTGATGAATCACATTTGTACGGGACCGACTAAATGTTTACGCCAAATGCATGCGCATATGCCAATTTTGAGCAAATAAATAATGCTTCCTCAGGACATAAACATGTTTTTTGCATAGAAAACTCTTATTTTGCAGGATTCATCAGTGCATGCTATCGTAAAGGAATACAATTCTCGTAATAATTCATCAAAATGTAATAACTTGCTTTTTCCCACTTGTTTTTAACCTATTTTCTTCCAACTTTTGGTGCGTTAAAGTCCTCCTGGGAAGTTCGTAATTATGAGCTGAGAAGTTCAAAACCACTTTAGTTGGAGCAAGATGGCGACGCATTTTTCTGCATAAAATTCAAGATTTGTAAACTCTACATCTACAAAATGATGAATAAAGAATGTGCATTGGGTGAGTTTTGACTTTTTATGTTTCTATTCAATATCATTATATATTCTGCACTATAATTGTGAAGTATTTTACAAGAAATTACTATTTCAGTCTTCAAAAGGTTAAAAATGACACGTCTACTTATTAATTAATGTAATTATTTATTAAAATAATATTAAATAATAATTTTATTCAAATAAAATAAAATATTTAAATAAAATATAGTTGTGAAATTTACTAGCAATTTTTTATTCAATAGCAATTTTTAAATCCTACACCATTTTATTTCTATGTATTGTAGCAGTAAAATAAATACTATGGTATTTTGTTCATGCAACTCACATAGTTTAGATGTAAATTTGATTGGCGAAAAGCACATTTATTTAAACAAATTTATTAATACAAATGCTGTATCAATAGCAAAAATAAATAAAAATCAAGCCTTAAAGAAAATCCTGACTTTATGCTTTTAATTATGATTTTATTTGGTGACGGATATGTGTTCAACTCATAAATACAATCTTTCTTATATGACTTAAATGCACCTTTTCTCAACCGCATATTATGTTTCACTCCTAAATACGTCACATTATGCAAATAAAAAGTGTTGCAAATGCTCTGACATCCCTTTGGTGGTGGACGCGTTTTTCCCAACATCAGAGAATCATCCTTCAGATGAGCAAAAAACAACAGTAGAGCATCAAAAGCCATGATCTCTGATGAATCCTTGAGAGAAAAACACCTCCTGTCACTTCCTATTACGAACGACATACAATGTGCTTGCCCCATCTGACAGGCTGCATTAAACCCAGACGCTACCATCTCTTATTTGAGAGGATGACGAATGGCATTGGGATGGAAGACGTTAAATCTGTGTTGTGAAGCTATTTTGAGTAGTAGTGATGCATTAAACAATTATGTTTTTTAAATTCGACATGAAAGTGCAATTGAAAGCCATTCATTACGCCTCTATAATGTGAAATATCAGAACTGAAAAGAACAAGGCTTGATTTTATCCATCAAGAATTGATTGGATGATGAAAAACGACTGTTATGTGCCAGAATAGAGCCTGAATGCATTGTGAAGCACTACAACCCTCCTGAAACACCCCCAGCATGCACTTTTGAGGAGGTTTTCTGACGTGAACAGAAACCTGTATTAAGTAAACGAGGTTGATTATGATCGAACGTTGACTTAAAGACTTTAGACTGAAAAAGCAATATTTAGGATAGTGTTATTGCATTTAACTAAAACGTATACCATACCTTTTTTTTGTTATTTAATATAAAATAAACGTCAAATGAAATATATAAAAAAACTTAAACTTGTTTTAATTCAACAAGTTCCCAAAGAAACATTTCTTATCTTCATTTAGTTTAACTTCATGTGCTGAAATAACTGAAACGGAACCTGAAATGAAACATAATAAAAAACTATATGTATAAAATAATAATACAAATTACAAAAACACACAAAAATTAAACAATAAAAAAACAGAAATAAAAACTAATTACAACTATATTAAAATTACACCTAAATGCAGGCCTAAATTTAAGAGTTATGAATTAGAATTGCATATAAAATGTCCATCTATTTGAAACACAGTTTTATCATTAATATAATAAACAAATGAATTGAATGTGATGCATATTTGTCAGTTATGAAACAGGTAAAAAAACAGGTAAGATTTGTATAATAGTACTAATTAACTGAATTTGTTTTAAAAACATTAACCAGCTTAATTTAACATCAATAAATACAATTTATTATCTGAATATTGCTTATTCTACAGCTGGTCTTATTTTAAACATGTTCATACATTATTATCTGAAGAGCTCTTTTCCAAAACGCGATAAACGCCAAATTTAAAAAAAATGAGTTCGTCATGCCATTTTGCTGTGTACTGAACCTATTCACTGCTCCATCAATGTTTCATGCCAAATCACTATATTTCCTTGTTTAAAATGTACCTCAAGATGCAGTTCTTTTCCAAACCGCTATAAGCGCCGAACCTGTTTTTAGCCTAAACGCGATATATCCTCATATGACTGGACAAAGAAAATCACACAAAAACAACAACAAAAGAAGGTTCGTCACTCAGGTGGCGCGTTAATACCCACTGTGGGATGTCAATGTAACAGATGTGTATGCCAGTAAGGGCTGTGTGTAAACCTCACTCCCCTGACCTCAAAAAGAGGCGCTCTAGTGACTGACGCTAGAGGCTGTAGCCTTTGGCGTTCCTTGTTAGAGCGCCCGCTTCCCGCAACAGAAACCCGGGTTCGAGACCCGCTCGGTGTGATGGTGCGGACCCGGGGGGGTTACATCAACACAAGGCTGGTGCGACCGGCTTATAGTATGAGTCTCATATGTTGCATGTTCTCTTTTTTTTTTAAAGACATAAACCAACATAAAAAAAGGATGGATTTGTAGCGTTTTGAAAAAATAAAAATAAAACTTGGAATTTATAATCGACAATATTGTTGTTTAATTTAACAATCATTGTTTAACATGTTCAGACTGAGCCAACAGACCATTTTAACAGGATAAATTGAATATTAACAAAATGTATGGGCTAGGTAAAAAAATGTCCTTTTCTCTAAAACTATTAAAATGGATTTATAGCGTTTTGGAAAAGAGCTCTTCATCTGTTAATAAACATGACTATTTTCACAATGAACAGATGTTTGCTAATTCTAAGAAATCTAAATAAATGCATGTAATTGGATTGTTTGTTATTTTGAATGCATATCATTATTTCAATGAAATCAAATATATGCAAATAGTTTATCATAACTATGAACTATGCCATGATTTTTTTATTGCATATGTTTCATAAATATGCATCACAATAAGTTTATTAGTTATCTTAAAACTGTGCAATCCAAATGTATATATGCAATTCATATACATAAATCTTAAATTTAACCCGAAATATTTTTGAGTGCAAAATGCATACATTTGCAAACCTATCTGGTGTTTGCCAACAGCAGTCTAAATAGCAGTGTGAAGCAGGGTGTTGTTGGATGAGCACACACTCTCGGCCTGTCATGTGTAAACAGGCGACAAGCAAACTTGGCAAAGTTTCCGTGTTTGCACATATCTGTTTGTCCCGTCATGCTGCTGGAGTGAATTGGCACTCTGGTTTCCGGGGATGCATTGTGGAAGACCACGACTTTGGCACATGCCTGGGCAACAAATATAAGCGTCATTATGTGTAACCAGCGGGCCGTTATTTAGGTGCCATAAATACTGCAACTAGAAGTGCTATTAGGACACACAATTACACGGCGGATTATCAACTGTTCACTTTGGCCATCGCCGCAGCTGCTCGGCCTGCTGGCCAATAGATCGGCTCTTTCGGCAGATGTTCCGACAAGCCTGACTGAGTTTGATGACATGTTGAGAGCACAAGGGCTTCATCACAATTTGCATGCTACTGGTACAGTAAAGAACACATGCATAGGTTTAGTGTGTGGAAATTCCATTAGAGTATATATTTTTTATAGAAGTATGCATCTATGCATTCATTTTAGACTAAGTTTTGTGCTACAGAACTGGAGTAATACACTAAAGTAGTGCTACTGCAAAGTGTACACTTTCTACAATGTAAAAAATTGTGGAATAGCATGCATAATAGTATGGTGAAAGTATGTGAAATAGTATGCAAAGTAGTATACATATGCAAAACATTGTGCATAGTAGTATGTGAAAAACTATGCAAAACTGTATACTTAATAGTATGTTGATAATAGCATGTGTATGCTTAACAGTATACATTTCTGTGTTGATAAAAGTATTTGAAAAAGTTTGCATAATAATATGTGAAATAGTATTATAGTACTTGGAATTTGTGCTCTGCATTTACACATCCAAGTGCACACACACACAGAAGTGAACACACACAGTAGTGAACACACACATCGTGAACACACACATCGTGAACACACACCTGCAGCAGTGAGCAGCCAATGCTGCGGCACCCGGAGAGCAGTTGGGGGTTCAGTCAAGGGCCTCGCTCAAGCGTCTCACCTCAATCGTGATATTGAAGGTGGAGCTAGCGCTGGTTATTCATTTCCCCCACCAACCTGAGACTCGAACCCCCGACCTTCGGGTTACAAGTCCAATTCTCTATCCATTAGGCCACAACTACCCCCAGTCATGTTAACTTAATGAACCTGAGCATGGTGGCCATTTTAAGTCAGCAAGACTGTGCTAGTGCACATGAAGTGTGCCATTTGGATGAGGGCCATAGTGTTCTTGACTTTCATGCATGCATATATTTGCACGCTATGTGCAAGATACACACGTGGTCAGAATCGTTGGCACCCATGGTAAATATTATCAAAGAAGGCTGTGAAAATAAATGTGCATTATTAATCCTTTTGATCTATTTTTTTTAAATAGCGAAAATCTAATCGTTCATTGGAGAATAGCATGCTATTGTGATATTTTGAACATAAACTAAGGTGGTGGTCTTTCAAATCAAACATTAGTTGACTAAACGGCAGATATAACGTCTTACATGCTACCTTCCCATAACTAGCAAAATACATACTTTTAGTGTGCACTGTGCAGCATGTGTCTGTGAATTGGAATGCAGCCAATTCTGTAAATGAGAAAGCTAAGTGTTACATTTCCTTGCCCAAATTGCACACTAATAAAACTGGCCACCACAAGACTTCCTGTAATGAATATTTAGAGCTTGAAATGAGAATATTTCCAGTCCTTTTGTCGCACAGAGGCTTCCTGTTTCACTCTGTGAATATCTTTCTTTTGCCCTGTTGCAAAACATAATAACTTGTTTGACTGTAAATACAAGCAGCTCGTAGCAATTACCCTGTCGATACATACACTTCAATGAGGAAGACAGTAATAAGTGGATGCTCCAATACAAACTTGGTTGCAAACGGACGACTCCGCTCCTTAAAGTAAACCAAAGCCAGCAAATTATGGAAATCAGCCGCACAAATTTACTTGACTGGCACGGTTTGTTTGCCTTCACAGATTAAAGGCCAGCAATCTTTTGAAGCACCGATGTATATGGAAATCACAGCTGTGTTGTGTGAGGTGTGACTCGCATCTGAAATGACAAACATGTGGGGCACTTGAGCATAATTTGGCCATGTCAAGATAACGCCGCTTTTGTTGTTTCTTTTTATGCATCTATTTACTTATGTAACATAAATGAAGAAAATGTCATCAATTTTGGATCTCATAACTTTGCTATGACACTGATTAATGCCGTAATTTTTTTTTATAAAAGGTAAAATAAAAAAGTGAGGCTTTTAACTTGGACCTTGCTCAGCAAATAATGAATAAACAAAAAATATTTTTTTACTCAACTCACATTATTCAGTGTGTGAATGAATGTGAGAGAGCAAAAGACAAGCGAGGGAGTCTAAAGGGGTGATGTCTGTCTGCTGAACAGCGAGACGTGCTTGACTTACCACGTCCAGCATCAATCACGCACACCTCGCGATGATCTGAAGACAGCAGAGTATGGGCGTGGGTGCAGGAACATGTCATGGCAGATGTCGGTGAGACGTCAGTGTGTCACCTGAGAAACACTCAGATTATGACAGAACCTGTCATTAACACCACCCTACAGAAACACAGGGAGGGGAAAACAACGCTTTTTTGTCAGAAAGTACTGTTGCATTGCTATGGTAAGTGATGGTATCAGACAGGAATACAATGGTAGTTTAATTTATAATATGATACTGAATGATTACAATAATCAAACACTCTAATGCACTTCATAGAATATCATGAAAAACATGACAGTACATTTACATTTACATTTATGCATTTAGCAGACGCTTTTATACAAAGCGACTTACAGTGCATTCAGGTTATACATGTTTTTGTCAGTACATGTGTTCCCTGGGAATTGAACCCACAACCTTTGCGCTGCTAACGCAATGCTCTAACCACTGAGCCACAGTACCATAGGATATGTCAAAACAACAAGGTACTACAATGCTGGCATGTTTAAATATCTCTGGCATATACATGGTAAAAAACATGGTACGGTCATGATATTTATTTGCACGTTTATGCATTCATATGTTCTGAAACTGTATTCATTTGAAAACATGTTTACCTTCAGAGCTTGAGCTTAATAAAGAGCTCTTTCTTCTCTGGCATTTAACCGATAGAATTCATAGACCGACAGAGTACTGTCGTTTGCTGACTGTAACATTAAGCTGTCTGAACTATTATTTTGCTATCCTCTTTCTTTGGCCATTTCATCGATGAAAACTGACTCAAATTCAAATGAATTCAGACTGAATCACTAGAAGCGATTCTTCACCAACCATTTTCATTGATGATTCATTGAAAACAACAGATTCGAAATAATACGTTATTTGGGAAACGCTCTAGATGGCGCTTTAGTTAACCTGGGAGAAATTCACACAGATTTTTTATGTTAGTCCAGAACGTTTCGTCACTTGCTACCAATAAATGGCTTTTTCTTATAAAAAAAATAAAAAAATTCTGACCAGTATTGAAAGATACCTTACTTTTAAGTTAGGTTGGTATTGATGGTTTTTAGGTAAATATAAATATCTATTTTATACAGCATTGTGTTTGTACTTTGTGCTCTAAATGTTATACTGAAAGCGCTCCAAACATTTCAGGGTGTGAATTAGCTGTCCGAATCATTTTTAGGCTGATTCGATGAAAAGAATCGACTCAAACGTTCAAACTGGTTCCAACTGAAACACGAACCGATTCTAACAGTATTAATGCCGATTAAAAGAAAGAGTTCCAACATTGCTCTGGTTGCATTAGATTACATTTACATTTATCCGTTTAGCCGCCGCTTTTATCTGAAGTGATTTAAAGATGAGCAATACAACAAGAGAATCATCCTAAACACTTAAGTACTTTTTTAACATAATAAGAGACATCTGCAAATACATTCTGCTAAATTCCCACTGTTAGCTTTATTTGATGAGCCAATCTGGATGGCTTGTAATCAACTGGTGTGTCAGTGATTTTATGTTAAATTAAGTATATGCTAATGAATGCTACTTATTTTGAGTTCATGTCTAATGCATTGACATTCATACGTTTTCAAGTATGTCTTATGTGTCCAGATACTTTTTTAGGCTACTCTAGCTTATCAGACAGACAACTATGTTTAGTTATTTCATATATTTTATGCTCAGCTATGAACTGAAAGTGTAAAACTCCACCTGACGTAAAGTTTAAGTCATCTGTTCTCCGCTGAAGTTTGAGATGTGCTAAATCTCATGGGATTAAAACTGCACAACTGGACCCCAGCCTGCAAACCACGCTGACACAGCAGTTTGTTTTAGCACCATAAAACTCACTCTCATCCGTGATGTTGAGACTACATTGTTCATGCTGATTTACACACCTGGACGAGGATTCACCTGAGCGTTTGTCATTATGAGAAAAGGTCATGTGTCTTGTATAGCAGTTAATACAGATCGCCATATGTCTGATCCAGTGTGTTTAAAGGAACACACCACTAAAAATAAAACATGCAAAAAATTTACTTCAGCCATCCAAGATTTAGCGAAATGTAGCTTTACATCACTTGCTCACCAATGGATCTTCTGCAGTGAATGGGTGCCGTCAGAATAAGAGTCCAAACAGCTGATAAAACATCACAATAATCCACACCACTCCAGTCCATCAATTAAGCCAAAAGCTACACGTTCGTAAGAAACAATTCCATCCAGGCATTTTTGACTTCAAACCGTCACTTCTTGACAAAATACAAGTCCATAATTTAATTATAATGCTTTAATAATGCTTCCTCCAGTGAAAAAGCTCTTCCCCTGTTGTCCTCTCCCATCATAATCCATCCACATATTTGTTTAGATCTGTTTTGGACTGTTTTAGTTAGTATACAGTGCTTGATCTGTGAATATTTCTCTCCTGATTCAGACGGAAAAAAAAAATTCCCTGAAAAAAGCAAATCATATTTTAGCTGGTTTGAAGTTAAAATGTCTACTGTAAATGATGGGTTTATTTCTTACAGACAAGAAGCTTTTGGCTTTACAAGATGTTAATTGATGGACTGTTTTGACTCTCATTCTGACGGCACCCATTCACTGCAGAGGATTCATTGGTGAGGAAATTATGTAATTTCTGCAAATCTGCCACTCATCTACATCTTGGATGGCCTGAGAGTGAGGAAGTTATCAGCAAATATTTTGGGTGAACAATTCATTATACATAAAAGATTCAAGTGAAGTGTTACCTGCTACTCCTGGGATGTTCCTACTTAGTTCAGAAATCATCGTTGTGTTTAGTTCAAATAAAACTGACAGGTTCATATTTGTTGCGTGAAACCGTTCACAGTCATCCAACATGCATTGCGCATTGTCTTTAGTTGAAAGAGCGCTGATTAAGATCTGATGCTCTCAGCGTGAACCCCTTCGGCATGCACTAAACTAGTATCTGTGATGTATAATTCAGCTGCGTGAAAAGGGAAGTTCAGCTCTGCGGGCATCGGAGGCTCTGAGACACTGTCCGGCACAGCAGGATGCTTTCATCCCAAAATAAAACTCTCTTTAAGAGCTCCATTATACTCATTGATATTCACAGCTATGTTTAGGGCTTGATGCAAGTCGACGCAGCGTCTGGATGAAGCACCTGTCCAACACACACACACACACACACACACAGATACGAAACTGGTAGGTGCGTAATCCTATAGGACAGTAAAATCACAAAGGAGATCTTTTATATCTCAATTCTTTAATAAAGAGATAAAAGTTTTGTCTTTTCAGTTTTAGATATCAACATTGTCATGAACTCGGGTTTGACCAGACCGGCAAGTATTATTCCTCTTAATGAATTAGTCTGAGAAAAATCTGCTATTCGGACAGGGCGAGTTTCCCCTGAAGACGCAAGGTCATGTTTTGCATATGTAAAAACAGTTTTTTCAGCTAGCTCAGGGGTCCCGTGAGAAATCGGATCCCATCCGGATAGGATTATCTGTGACTGTAGATATTATTATTTTGACCTTTTGACTTATTTTCTCATTGACAGCCTGGTCCTGGTGGATTTAGAGATTTTTGTTGGCATCACATTTGATGTAAATAAAGAACATTTAATAATTGTTTATACATATAATTCTGGGTAGATTGTTTACAAACTGTAGTCTGTTGCTGATTACAGATAACATGAGACAAATTGTAGTTAGTAACAATCTAGGTTACTCATTTTAGGTCAAGTATTGTGACTACTTTTTAGATTAGTTTTATCTATTTGATATCTATGTATCTTATTTCAGGCTCAGACTTACCATTCATTATCAATAAGACATTTCATAATTATTTGTTTCATACATAGTCCCCCCCCCTAAAAATTTAGAAGCATGAATCACAAAGTTATTAATATGACATTTTCATGACCATTCCATATTGTGAATATAGTCAAAACTAAATGCTATGACAGACAGTAGGATTTTTAAAACAGAAACTTGAAGAATTAGGGAGAATCAACAAGTTATGAATAATATACTGCCATTGTGTGAATGATATTTAAATTACGTAATCCATAAAAAGTAACTTTAATCTGATCATGAGAATTTTAAAATGTAATATAATTGAATTACAAATACTTAATTTTTGGAATCTGATTACATGTGTATTAGATTACACTCTGTGTGTGTGTGTGTGTGTGTGTGTGTGTGTGTGTGTGTGTGTGTGTGTGTGTGTGTGTGTGTGTGTGTGTGTGTGTGTGTGTAAATATGGGCGATATATGAAAATATAGAAAATATTATTAATACATAATATTATAACACATTGATGAAAATGATTAATTATCATAATCATCAACTACAGACCACAATCCTGACCACAAGAATACATCAAATTATAATAATACTAATGTTATAAATATACAGTATAATATAAATCATATAACATGTATCAGCTTAACAAATTAAGTGAAAAGTTCAGTAAATTATATAAAGTTTAGTTAAATCTAAATAAATTAATATTAACTTTATACAATAAATTAATGAATTCATATATTTTTAGTTTACGTTTAGATTTAATTACATGTTGAAATCTTTTAATTCTACTAAACTAAAGAAAAATATGTATTTTACTAAGAACAGCTCAAGATCTCAGGACATAACTAATGAGAAACATATGGATATATTTAGGTTTATGAATGAACCGTTTTGAGTTGGGTGTGTGTTAAGTGTGTTTTTGTATGCATTTGCTAGTAAACCCTTCAGCCATGTTAATTTGAGGAAACAACTAACATTTAAACAGAACCGAATCTATTTCATTTATTCCGTCGCTCTATCAGTTTCTTCCCTCTAGCTCTCTCTACCCACAAAAACAAAGCACATTTAATGGGATTTGCTGCTTTTTGACAGCGACGTCACCTCACTTGTTCCTCTAAACGTGCTGAAGAGGGTTTTTCGGTTCTTGCCCGTAGGGTTTGGCTCAGACAAGTGAACATAACCCAATCACAGAGTGATTCTCCGCTATCAATGGTAAAATATTCCCTATAGCTACTCCAGCTCCTGCCATTAACTCACGCCAGACTGAAACAATGCTCTCTGAATGTATGAACTGTGATTAAAAAATGCATTTGACTGGTATTTGTTTCTGTAATATTTGTGAATAGCTCACATCTTTGTACACGTATTGATCTTTCGAGTGTAATTCTAAAGAATACTGATCTTGCTTAATAAGAAGTAACATTTATGGGCTGTTTTTCCCAGCGCTGATGAATTCTAATCCTGGATTAAACTAGAGGAACTGATGCTGAATCCCAATGAGAATACTTTAGTCTGCGTTAAAGGAAACCGTCCTCTGTGAATATGATGTTAAAGGAGATGAATGTCTTCTATATGTGGTTCATATACAGTATTATGTTGTCCAATTTTACCCATCTAATCTTATCCACACTTTTGACTTTAGATTAATGAGTTATGATTCAGGCCTCTCATTCTGACGGCACCCATTTACAGCAGAGCATAAATTGCTGGACAAGTGATGGAATGCTAAATGTCTCTAAATATCAGATTTATTTATTTTAGTACTTCAAGTTATAGTTGAGAAAAAATATAATTGTTGTGAAATATATTTATATCAAGGGACAGTTACTTAAAATGGACATTAAAGGGTTAGCTCATTCCAAAAAATGAAAATTCGGTCATCATTTTCTCAGCCTCAAGTTGTTCCAAACCTGTATGAGTTTCTTTCTTCTGTTGAACACAAAAAAATATTATATTTTGAAGAATATTGGTAACCAAAAGTTGACAATAGCCATTTGGCTGGTGGTGGTTAAGAAGATTCCCTCCTTGTATGTAAAGCGCTTTGAGTGCCCAGAAAAGCACTATATAAATATAAGGGATTATTATTATTATTATAAGGAAATAAAAATTACTATGGAAGTCAATGGCTACCATTTGGTTACCAACATTCTTTTGAATATCTTCTTTTGTGTTCAACTGAAGAAAGAAACTCATGCCGGTTTGGATCAACTTGAGGGTAAATAAATAATGACAGAATTTTATTTTTGGAATGAACTAACCCTTTAATGTCTATTTTAAGTAAAAACATTGTGGTTGTTTTAATTTTGGCTTTAGTTAAGGATAATAAACCAGGGCAGCAACTGACGGATAATCCTGCATTCAGAGAGTCTGTGTGTGATCAAACAATGTGTCTCCGCCTGGCTCTTCCTTTATCTGACTCTGTGTGTTTCTCGTCCAGACACTGAGCTCCTGGTTACTGATTATACAGATGTTCACACAAGGCTCTGGATGCTGATTGGTCAAACCTCACATTTAATATGACTTCATCTTTACCATTATGAGTGCTTCTGTCTCAAACTACACAAAAGGTTCCTCTCAGAAAGGTAAAATGCTTGGTATTGTTGGTATTCTCAAACCATAATGTGTCGCTGTAGCCCAAAGCCATGTAGAAGCACCAGCTGTGAGATGAGAAACCAACATTACCTTTGGGAGAAGGACATCAGGAGGAACGTTTGCATTTCTCTCTAGATGGGCTGAGCAGCGTTTCTGCCTTCAGCATCTGAACAAACTTCTAAATAAATATGTGACTTTCCCAGAGCAGCTAAAATCAACCACATTCATCTCAAGCAGAAATGGCCATGCTGCAGATTCTACTACAGCTGAAATCTGCAGCCTTGTTTATAAAGTGCATGTACAGCCAGATTTCATTCATTTAATCTCTATATGATTTATAGAAGCAGAAGCTCATGTGAAATCTGTCTTATACGTACGTACATGACTGATGTTAAAATAAAACTTTTGCATGCAGAATAATGTTGCAATATGAATCTGTACTGAGAATGCAGCATGTTAAATTATGAATTGTGGCCTTATTTCAAAACAAAACAAAGTACAAAATCTAGCTTGTGAAGCTGGAAACATTTGCATCTATGCACATATAGAGTACATTTCAGGCTTTAGTTTATTCAGAATAAGCTGAACTGTAAGTACGTATGAGTCACTGAGGTGAGCTAATTGAATCTGGAGTTGAATTTGAACAACAAAACATCTCTAAGCTGCTATTCATTTGTCTCTTATTATTCTGGCCTATTTGCTCACAGATCAATACAAACTCATTCAAGTTTCATTTAAACACAAAATAAATTCTATTGATGTTCACACAGCCTGAGAATGGCCGACTGTTGAGAAACGTGTGCGAGTCTATTCACAACATCTGCATTATATCCTAATCAAGTTGATCCATTCTTTGCTGTTTTCAGCTCCAGTCTCACGTAACCTCAAGCACTCTCTGCTCTCTGGACTTGGTCTTTCTGCGTTTTCATTGACCTGCTGTGACCCTGACTGTATACTGGATGAAGACGGTTGGATTTCTGTCAGAGAGCTGTCATCTGCTGTGTTTCAGGACGGACGGCTGATATAGCGTGTGAGGTACTGCGTCTTTTTCCACAGAATCACACATGACACGGCTCATCATCTATATCTGGCCCTAAGTAATATTATGCAGTTACCATGGTTATGAGAAATCTCAATTATGAATCATTTGCATTTCCATATGTAAAATAATGATCGTGTGAGGGATCTCACTTTTCCAGTTAATTTCATCAGAAAGAATCTCATGAAAATCAACGAAGAAATGTGGTTTTGCAGAAAGGAAATTTACATTGAAATTACTTTATATTGAGTGATTTTATCATTACCTTAGTATGTATTTATTTAGTTAGTAGTTCCCCAATATTGTCAACAATAATTTACCGAATACACTGATGTTAATAATATATATATATATATATATATATATATTGGGTCACCCCTTCTAATGAAAGGTTTGACTACTTTAGTAATTTCCATGAGTACAAATCTTAATGTTTAAGCATATAATGATATTCTGGTGAATTGTGTGCTTCTAATTTTATATCAACAGTTTGGACAGAACCCTTTTCTATTCTAACATGACAGTGTCTCTGTGTATAAGACAAGAATCAAAGAGAAATGATGATTCAGTCAGTGTGGAAGAACTTGACTGGTCTGCAGAAAGCAGCTGAACAGCTCTGGTGTGACTTTAAATGAGACACAAACTCATCACCAAACACCAATGACATATGAGTACATATGAGTACAGTCATTTCATACACGTCAAAACTGTTGCAACAGAGGTGGAAATACAATTTTTAAGTACATGAATTATGTTTCCATCTTTGTTGCCACAGTTTGGAAGTGCATTTTTCTCTTCTAAAGAAGGGGGTGTCAGTACTTTTGTCCATATAATGAATGTACAAGTCATTAGTGTTTGATGATGAGTTTGTGTCTCATTTAAAGACACACCAGAGGTGTTCAGCTGCTTTCTGCAGACCAGTCAAGTTCTTCCACACTGACTGAATCATCATTTCTCTTTGATTCTTGTCTTATACACAGAGACACTGTCATGTTAGAATAGAAAAGAGTCCTGTCCAAACTGGTGCTATAACATTAGATTCCCTGGAATATCATTATATGCTTAAACATTAAGATTTGTACTCATGGAAATTACTAAAGTAGTCAAACCTTTCATTAGAAGGGGTGACCCAATACTTTTGGCAATTTAGTGTGTATATATATATATATATATATATATATAGAGATATACACACACACACACACACACACTCTGTGGTAAAATTTTACTTTCCCATCACTTTTTGTCAAGGATATGTTACTTTATTACAACAATTAAAATGTTACATTTACATTTACATTTAGTCATTTAGCAGACGCTTTTATCCAAAGCGACTTACAATTGGGGAATACATAAAGCGATTAATATTGAGTAATGTAAACTAACATGTTACTTTACATTAAAAAATCTATAAATGTACAGAATATATTTATATATATATATATATACTGTAATTATGCAACTGATATTAATATTAATGATTAATATGCTTGTTAATTGTAATTAATATGAGTGATTTTTTGTGGTATTCTTGGCGGGTTTTATGAGACTGACTACTAAATTTTGTTCATGTAACTGGACATCATTGAATTCAACATCCATATTAATCTAAGGATGGGCTATTCCTCCAGCAAACGTCCTTTCTTCCTCCTTTGTATCAGAGGCGTTTCAGATTGTGCCCCCCAGTTTGCTCTCATTAATACTGTATGTATCATCCTTGCTTGAGAGGGTCAGGAAATTACTTTTGGGATGAAAATAAAGAAATTACAATTTTTCTGCCTGTCTTAGCAAACTGGCAAAGAATTGTCCTGGCTCGGCAGCTCAGGATTGATGCATCACTGCATATATCTGCACTGCTTTGATGTCTCCTGCTCATGATTCATGCTAAATGGACAAAGTTTTTCTTCTGCGTGGATTCAGTGGTGATCCAAGTCTTGCACCAACCGGAGACTGATGAGCTATTTTAGAAGATCACATCAAAGCAGTTCATGCAGACAACATACACATAAAAACGCCAATAAAGCCTAAGAATCTACAGCATGTGCCAGTATTTTTTTAAACACAATTTAGTATTGATAATCTTTGCAATTCTTTTTGTTTTTTAGTTAAAGTTAAAGTATGTTGTTGTGTTCTTGACATTTTATCAGTTTTAAAGATTTTAAATAGGTCTATATAATTGTATACATATTTTATATATTATTAGTTTTGTTGTTGTATCTGTAAATACAGTATCTGATAATTCAGATAATAGATTAATGATCATTTTGAGTTAAATAGATGAATTAGCTTACTGAACAGTTTCAAATTAGGAGCATGTATTAACATCTGACAGTTCTTAAAACTTTAATTCCTTAACTGATTACCTCCAGTTTTACCAACTTATTTGGGTTTACAGTGAACCAAAGAAACTCAAACGCTACCTCACAGACTCCGGACATCTCTTTCTCTCGGGTCAGCACTATAGAGAAGCCTTCAACGAGCCGCTTTTAGTGGCGGTCACATCTGAATGCGCTGAACGAACTCCCTCGAGGGCTCTGCGTCCCTCTGATGCACTGTAGATTATACAGAGATGGACACAGAGTGCTCCAAGCACAAAGACATGCATTAACATCATTCATAATTCATATGCTCATACATATTTACAGTAAGAAATGGACAACCAACTAATGCACTAATGCATGAGATCAATTAATTCTGCTGATTAATTAATGTTCTGGTAGAAGTTTTGGTTAAACTGCATTTTTACATTTTCTGAAGATAATTAGATTTTGCATACGCAAAACTCACCACCGTAATCTGAAGGTGTTTGCTAATGTTTTAAAAGCATAACTTTAAACTTTAATAAAAAAATTGCATTCAAGTTAATCAGTTTGATTAAAGATTAAATAATAGTGTTGTGTTCAAAAACATCTTGAATCTACAGATGTAGTCTTGACTGTTTGGTTGAAATTGAGTTTATTTTAAATAAAAGAAATAACATTAATATGAATAAATATAAAATGCAAATTGCAATTATTGATAATTGCATTTATGTTAATTATACATATATATTTATGTAAATAAATATTAATCATATATAATTAAAATGAAATAAAAATTGGTTACATAGAAAATGAAAATATTAAATATTAATTTTACCTATTGTTATTATTATTATTATTTACATTACCCAGTCCTAGTAACTAACAAACAAGAAATAAAGAAATGCATAAATTAAAACAGATGCACACATAATAGAAAACACTAACACATTTCCAACAACTTGTGTTTTATGACTACAAGATCAGGAAAAAGAAGAATAAAAAGCTGTTGAAACAGATTAACTTAGTCAACCATCCCATGATTCTTTTGTTCTCAATAAGTACAAACAAAATGTGTTGCAATGAGTGCATGAAGTGGAGTTTATCTGGTTCCTCTAGGTCCATCCTGAAGCACACAGACGTCTTGCTCAGGATCAAAGCTCTGTATCTCTCGTTTGTAGCATAATTGCAAACAGGCCTGATAATTAAGTTAATCGCCGCACTGCATTGCTGTATTCACCTCACTTGAACTCAGTCGCTAACAGGATAATGTACAACCTCAGGCCGACATTGATGAAAATAAGAAACAAATGCTGCATTTGTGAAAATCCATCATTTGTCTCCGGTCTTCATGCATCTGTAAGCCTTGAGTTCCTTCTCCACTACATCTCATCTCATGCAGTTACACAGAAACATCTGCTTGTTCGAGGGGTCTGGAGGATACTGACATGATGAATAGAGCAAAAGAAAGAGGAAATGTATGTTATAATGTATGGACAGATGTCCTGCTAATGCTAGCACCTGTTGGTCACATGCAGGAGATGTTCATATGCCTCATCTGATCAATTTGGCTAATTTAATTCTGACTTTTATTATCCTAGTAGCAACTTTTAATCTCACATAACTTTTTTTGTCAGTGAGGAAAAAATGTGCAGTTACCTTTTGCATTTATATCCTTGTGGCGAAAACAAGCTTCCATAGTTACTGACCCTTGCCTTTCTGCTATGTAAACTTACCAAGAAAGCAAAACGAGTGGTGAACGCTGTTTCATGTTGACTTTACAAGAGCTTTTAAGGTTTTAATGAGTTTTCCAGAGGTGCTCCGTCTCAAAGCCGACTGAATGAAGTGTGAGTGACCATCCCGTTTCCAGATGTGTCCTCATCCGTGTGACTTTCTCCTTCCTCCAAACCGGACTTCAAACGTGGTCAAACCACTGTTTTCAACAACATCTTACATTCAACAGCCACGCTTTGCACATGGACTTTCTTTTAGAGAACACAAATAAAGTTTAATTAAGAAAATGTGGCGCTTCAAAGCAGAGGCATTTGGGAAACGTTTCCAAACCGTGTCTTCAAGGCTCAGTTCTCGTTTGTTTGCACATTAATGTGATATGTGAAAAAATTAGTGCATTACCTTTTATTGCTCCGCTCTCGGTTTAATATGCACCAGCTGCTTTGTATGAAATTCTTATTAAGAGAAACAGGATTAATGATAATCTTTATCTGTGCGCCACCAGGGATTTAGTATCTCTCTGCAAAACAAAAGAGACAGATTATGAGAGCTCAGATGGAGATGTGTTATGAGACACGACAAAGTGGCTTTGACAACTGTCTGTTTTCATCCTGGGTTTGATGCAGATGTGTTTTTGAAGAGCTCTTCATCGCCCCTGACCTTTGACCCTCTCGGATTCAGCCTTCAAGTTCAGCTGGCCATTTATCTGATACAGAAAAATAAGTCTGTTTCAACTTCTTGGACCTAATGGCTGAATTTCCTACTGTCTGTTATTGGAATAGTTTGTTTGTATTTTAATTGATTCTGATTTTTAAATTTAATTGTAATAGTTATGTTTAAATCGATTCATTAAATAGTATGATTTGGATGATTGATTTATTAATTTTCATTTATTTGCTTCCTACAATAACACATAATATAACTTTTTTTGTGTGATCACACATGAATTGTTCAGTATGAGTTTTGAACTGATTCGTTGAATCGAGTGGTTTGAACTGAATCATGTAAATTAATTAATCGAGTCAAAATTCCCATTCTAGTGCATATTTGATTAGACAAAAATATGCAAGATAAAGTTGAAACATTTTCCCAAAAGACAATTGCCTAATTAATGCAAAATCATCCTGAATATCTGATACAACTCTCCAGCATGAATCCATAGCTTATTCCCCGTTTATCATGTTGATATCATAACCAGTAAACAATGCTCAATCAGGTCAATCAGCTCAATGACCTGAGGCTGGGGAACATCCACGTGCACACATGCACACATGAGTATGTCTTGCTGGGGCCATTAGATGCCAAGCACCATAAGCAAAGAGATGATGGCATATCATTCCCCACAATGCCTTTCTAACCTCGCCTGAGAGAGGAGCGCGCCGGGGGAGATGGATGCTCTGCTGAATGGGTCCTGACAGGACGGGGCAGGACTGATTTGGTATGCAGAGGGTCTCTCACCTTGAGGGGCAAGGTATTTGCTCTTGGAGTCAGCGTTGAGAGCGGGATGAACGTATGGCATCGCCAAACACCCAGACAGGTGCTGTGGTCATGAATTTAACAGCACGCCGCCTGAGAAAGCCTATCATATCATTTCCTCCTGCAGTAATTAGTGAGGAACGTTAGTTTTCCCAGCAAGAATGAACAGTCAGTGTTGATTTGTGTTATGATGGGACAGGAAGTGGCCTGTCTTCATAATAATACATGGCAGAGATTGGATTGAAGCGGTGATTATATATGTGACTATATTGGCTACAACCTTTTAACCCTCATAATAAAAATGGCCTCTGGTGGTAGAGCTAAAAATTACTTGATAATGTTCATAATGAACCAATAGCACAACAAAATTATAGTGGAAGATTCATCTAAATGGACCAACGTGGACAGAAGGACATACTAAACTACTCAAAATCACTACTGAATCTATAGAGTAGAAACTGCTTTGGCTAAATTATGAACTTGCTGTTTGAACTGAATGTAATGAGTATTAAATATAGTGAAATGAAGCAAAACAGTTAAGTGACAACTCATTTCTGTTGACAAACAACTAGCACAAATGTAACAAACATAAAGCACTATCAGTGTTGTGTGATTCACCAAAAAATGACTCTTACAAATATTTTAATGAATCTGTCAGAAAAAGATTTTAAAGAATCTAAAAGACTCACAAAACGTATAATGAATTAACCAAAAAGACTCAAAAATTACAACTAATGAATCAAAAAGATTGACGCATCTTTAATCAGTCTAAAAGAGTCACACTTCTTCTAATGAACCTGTCAAAGAGTCTTATAATTCATTATTATAATCTTATATTTCATTTCTCAAAACAACTCAAATCTTTCAATGAATCGGTCAAAAATCTTCACTAATTTTTTATTAAATCGATCACAGACTCACAAACCTTATATTGAATTGTCTAAAAAACACACACAAAAAAAACATAAACGTAAATAAAATCATAAATGTTTATGAACCGGTATAAAGATTAAAAAAGTTTCACAACCCTTCTCTTATATCAGTCAAAAAGATTCACAAATCTTCTCATGAATCAGTCAAAAATATTCACAGATCTTTGAATGAATTTTCAAAACGTCTTTTGAATCAGTCTAAAACAGTTTTCACAAATCCTATAATGAATTCATCAAAAAGGCTCAGATCTTTTAATGAATCAGTCAAAAAGATTCATAAATGTTCTAATGAAGTCAAAAAGCTTCACAAATGTTCTACTGAATCAGTCAAAAAGATCAACAAATGTTCTACTGAATCAGTCAAAAAGATTCACAAATATCCTACTGAATCAGTGAAAAAGCTTCACAAATGTTCTAATGAATCAGTCAAAAAGATTCATAAATGTTCTACTGAATCAGTCAAAAAGATTCATAAATGTTCTACTGAATCAGTGAAAAAGCTTCACAAATGTTCTAATGAATCAGTCAAAAAGATTCATAAATGTTCTACTGAATCAGTCAAAAAGATTCATAAATGTTCTACTGAATCAGTCAAAAAGATTCATAAATGTTCTACTGAATCAGTCAAAAAGATTCACAAATGTTCTAATGAAGTCAAAAAGCTTCACAAATGTTCTACTGAATCAGTCAAAAAGATTCACAAATATCCTACTGAATCAGTGAAAAAGCTTCACAAATGTTCTAATGAAGTCAAAAAGCTTCACAAATGTTCTACTGAATCAGTCAAAAAGATTCACAAATATCCTACTGAATCAGTGAAAAAGCTTCACAAATGTTCTACTGAATCAGTCAAAAAGATTCACAAATATCCTACTGAATCAGTCAAAAAGCTTCACAAATGTTCTACTGAATCAGTCAAAAAGATTCACAAATGTTCTACTGAATCAGTCAAAAAGCTTCACAAATGTTCTACTGAATCAGTCAAAAAGATTCACAAATATCCTACTGAATCAGTCAAAAAGCTTCACAAATGTTCTACTGAATCAGTCAAAAAGATTCACAAATATCCTACTGAATCAGTGAAAAAGATTTTAAATGCTTTTAATGAATTGGTCAAAAAGGCTTAACATTTTTATTAAAGAATCGGTCTAAAAGATTGACAAATCGTAAAATATATTGGTCAAGAAGACTCTTACAATAAATGAATCAAAAAGACTCACATAATCAATGTATCAAAAGGACTCACAGACTCTTAATAAATCAATCAAAATGCTCCACAAATATTTTAATGAATTGGTCAAAAAGATTCAAAAACCTATGAAGGAATTTTATTGTTTTCGAATAAGTCTTTTATTGATTTGATTCAATAGAATATTTGTGAGTCTTTTTGACCATTCTGTTGTCACCGGATTTGTTAAGTGGAATTGTATTTAATTCTTGACGATTTTTATCCCTAAGTGCCAGTCTAGCATCCTAAACCTCTCAGCCGTGGCGTGTCTAAATGAGAATGCACTCATGTATATTACATGAGGTTTGTCGTCTTCACATGGAGCCCTGCAGACAGACTTTGCTAGGTGTTGTTCGGCCGCGCCCCTGGTGTCTCTAATCTCTGTGATTAAAGTTGACTGAGATCATCGCCTCCGGCTCTGCATGGCTGCCATGCATAATCTTCTGTTTTCATCTTTTTGCGACAGGCATGGCATGACCATGGAGAGGATTCTTCAGGGCTCCTGGCCTCAGTCAGCGGGGAGCGCTGGCTTCCTTGTGTACGAGATGCATTACCATAGCTGTGGCTCTCGGCTCTCATATTGAGCAACAGCGAGGAAACAAGGTTTGAACTGAACGGGAAGTGCGAATCGGAAAAGAATTGGGTTACAGGATGCTGAGTAGGACAACAAAAGTTCTGCAAGTTTTGCTAAATAATTACACTATTCATTTGAACTAATTATTCCCTGAAAGTTCAATATAGTCTAAGGAATTCACACAGAAATCAAAATAGATTTCAATTTTGGCTCACAGCACCTTAAAATGTCCATAAAACAATTGTAAATAAAAATAAATAATAATAGTAATAATAAAATAATATATAAAGATACAATATTAATCATATACAAATAGTTTTTTAAATAATCAAAAACATTTATAATAATATAAAAATAAAATAATTTACACTTAAATATATATGTGTGTGTGTGTGTGTGTGTGTGTGAGATTATACTGTACACACACACACATTTTTAATTTGTATTTTTTCAACGTCATGATTCAGCATCCTATTCGTGATTCAGTCATTGAATGGAAGCTCTGGAAATAAATTGAATTGAATTCAGTTCTAAACGCCACACAATCCTAGTTTTAAAAGCCATCTGTCACGCTGCTATAGGATCCGCTCTTCAGCATCTCAAACAACTCTCGTCTCCAGCCTCTTGCCTGGAGTGATGTGAAGTCAAATCAAACAGTGATTCTAGAGGAAGTACACACAGGCAGCAGTGTTTTGATACATGTCCGCGTGTTGACCTGAAGCACAGCTGGTGGTGAAGCACACGGCGAGAATGCAGCTCTGGGCTAAAAATAGAAAGAGTGGTTCATTTCTACATGCACTACATGTGTGAGCTTTCCCATGGTGAGCTGGAGAATGAGGTCAGGAGTGTAATAATGCTGACACCAACTTTAAAAGATTTAACATCTCAAACACACTAGCAATCAAGTCTCAATAGAGACTGATGCAGTATTCACAACGCAACCAACATTTGTTGTTCAATATGAATCCTGTAGTTTCAAATAGAAAATCAGACAATGCTTTAAAGGGATAGTTTACCCAAAAATGTACATTTGCTGTTAATTTACTCAGGCCATCCAAATAGTAGATTTGTTTTTCTTTAGTAGAACAGTAAAGAAGATATTTAGCTCTTTTTTTAGATTTTATGATTTTAGGTTTTATGCAAATCAGTGGCTACCCACACTTGAAGAATCAAAAAAGCATATCAGACAATACAAAATGAATACCTGTGGCTCCTGATGATATATTGAGGTCTTATGAAGTGAAATAATCAGTCTGTGCAAGAAACTGAACATTATTTACAGCATTATTACCTGTAATCCAGAGCCTCGGGCAAGACGGTTCGGGGTGCTGTTCGGTTCATGAATGAATCATTCTTTTGAACGGATCTTTTTGGTAAACTAGTTGAACCAGTTCACCAAATCTGACTGAATCGTCTGAAACCGTTTGTGGTTCGAGCAGCACAGATCTACAAGTTACTCAATCTACACTCTCTTCCAGACGCGTGACAGTCACTCAAATAGCAGTGTTTCTGATCCTGTGATGAATGAACTGATTCAGTGCTCCAGTTCCTCCAACAGTCACTGAACTGAGGAAACCGTTCGACTCCGACCGAAGACCAATGAGCTGCTTATATGTGCATGCGTGACCCAGCACTTGAATGAAGGGATGAAATTAAAGTTTTTATGGTTTCCCATCATTTATGTAAAAATGTGAACTGATGAAGATGTTAATTCGGCTTATATGCTTTAGACAAATAAAACATCATAATCAAATCAAATCAATTTTACTGTCACATTACCACAGCACATCACTATGTTTAATTATTGTGTGCTTTAATAATATAATCATATATATGTGGCGTCTAGTGAACTGCACCAGTTCATGGAAAAGAATCGGATCTCCCCGTTTGCAGTGCAGCTCTGGATTACAGGCAATAATTTAGTAAATAATGTTCAGTTTCTTGCACAGAGCAATCGTTTCGCTTCCTGAGATCTCAATATACTGCCAGGAGCCACGGGGATTAATTTTGTGTTGCCAGTACATGCTTTTTTGACATTGACATTGACTTACAGTATATCTCGGATGACCTGAGGGTGAGTAAATTAAAAGTACATTTTCATTTTTGGCTGAACTATCCCTTTAAGATTCTGAGCACTTCAGCCAATTCAAAACAATTTCAGTGTTTCTCCTCATCAGACACAGCCTGATCATGGATTGCTAAAGCTCAGATGGCCAATACGAGCAGCTTAAATAGCTTTCTGACTTGATCTCCACAAACAAAACGCTAGATGCTGATTGGTTCCTCTCTGTCTCAATGGGCAGAGCTTGTATCTATCAGAGAGACGAGTGTCAGGGGAAATTCTTTCAATGCTCATCAATTTAAACGCCAGGGATATACTCTCATTTAGGGAAGAAAATGAAGTCATCACTGTGTTTCTTCTTGACTTTGTGTGTGTTTTTTTCAGGGGCAGGATTGCACTTCCACAGACTTCACGGATGCAATGCAGTTGCCAAGGCAACATCACCAGGCAGCCGAGTGTGAGAGAAAGTGAAGGAGACTGACTTTACTCTTACACAGAAACCTTTATATTCTTACGGGGGTTATTTGAAGACGTCGCAACGCTTCATCTACTCAGTGTATTCAATCAACCCTCTATGTGGAGGGACTAGATTTCACAGTTCTCTGATGGTGGTTGCTAAGGTGTTAAGAGTAGTTGTTAACTTTTAACACGTTTCGGTGCAGTTGTTGGGCGTTGTGGGAGGTTTATAATGTGCTGCTAAGTTGTTCTGGTTGTTTTTTAGTGTGTTGCTATGGTGTTCTGGATGGTGTGTAGGACATTGCTATGCAGTTTTAAGGTGTTCTAAGTGGTTTTTAGTGAGTTGCTATGGTTGCTAGCGTGTTCTGGGTGATTTGAGGTTTTTAGCTATGCTGTCGCTCATGTGTTCTTGGTTTTTAATGTGTTGTTGTGTGGTTGCTAGGGTGTGTCTTGGCGTTTTTTTAGGGTGCTGCTATGGCGTTTTTAAGGTGTTCTAAAGATTATATTTAGTGTGTAACTATGCGGTTGCTAAGTTGTGTTGGTCTGTTTATAGTCTGTTGCTAGGGTGTTCTGGGTGGTTTGTAGGGTGGTGCTATTGTGTTTTAAGGTGTTCAAAGTTGTTCTTGGCCCTTTTTAGTGTGTTACTAAGATGTTCTAAGTGTTTTTTTTGTGTGCTGCTTTGTGATTGCAAAGTTGTCCTGCTTGGTTTTTAGTGTGTTACTATGTGGTTTTTAAATTATTCTGGTTGGTTGTTAGTGTGTTGCTAAGCTGATTGGGTGGTTTTAGTCCATTGCTGCAGTTGCTATTTTGTTCTGGTTGGGATTTAGTGTGTTTTTGAGGGACATTTTACCCACCTGTTTTAACATACACAAATCTGATGCAAGTTATACAAGATAGCAGGTTACAAACCAGACTTAGCATTAGGGGTTTGTTCAAATCACTACCCCAAGAGCCCAAGTAATAGTGTTGCTTGCCATAGCAAACAAAGCGAACCACAACCTGTCTTTTGTTCTTAGGATGGTGCCATTACAGTGCCATGTGAATTGCATGCTAGCAGCAGTTAATTGCAGTGTAGCGTCTGATGCCGTCAATAGCTTTTGGAAGCATTGGTATTAATGTTCAGTCCACGTTTGCCATCCTGTGCTAGGCACTCAAAATGACGGGTCGCAAGCGAGTCGACTCACAACGTTTAGTCAGCTGCGTGTCTCCGCAGAGCTTCATAGCGTCTCTTCACATAAGCTCGCAGCGGCGAGTGTCTAAAGAACCAATTGGAAAAGTGTCAAGAGTAACATTCATACCACAGCCTTTGCTCTCTGAAGGAAAATACACTGAATGGGGAATGCCAAAAGGCTTCATTGAGGCTGAGTTGGCGCAGTTCACCAGTTCTAATCACTGTACTTACGGCTAATCTGTTCCTGGCTGTTACCAGGCATTATGGGAGTTTTTCACACAACTTTGTTCAAAATTGTTGGCTTCACCAAACCGTAACTATTTTACTTTCGACGAACTGGTCACTAATTTTATAGAATCTCATTTGTAAGTTTTCGAAGGATCTGTTTATGTCCCACTTACTGGTTTCCCCCTGGCTTCTGGGGGGCCCTACGCAATACTGTGTCATTGGGGGTGGGGGGGGGGGGGGGGGGGGGGTTGGGGTTTGGCTACGAACGAATGAATGAAACGCATTTGTCTGTGTTTACTCCATCTCTAATGGCACTAGCGGAAAGTGCTCGAGAAACAGCATCTCTTCCACAGCTCGCTATACTTTCAACCCGTTTTTTTAGTCTCGGGCAAGAGAATTTACAACATTCACATTACATGATTTGAGTGTTTTTCACGTAGAAAGGGCGAAAACGCTGCATTGCAATAAATTATCATTCATGTTTTCATTTGCCGCTGGCCAAATTCAAACAAAACTAAAATTAAATCATTTTTGAGAGCCCTGGTGTTTCGGGGGCCCTACGCGGCTTGCGTATTCTGCGTATAGGGAGGATCGGCTCTGCCTGGTGATTTTTTTTAAATCGCACATTTCTGTAGAAATCACATTCTGTGAATTCATACGATTTAGCCACCTAGTGAAATAGATCTATTTTCTCATTAGATTAGGTTGGTTTTTCTTAGAAGAAATTGCTAAATTAAGCATTAAACCGTTTTAAATCGACTGAATCCGAATGTATGTATTAATAAAAAAAATATATTTGTTAAAACCAAACCAACCAGCATTGAGGAGCATTACAAACTTTGATTTGAAGGAAAAGGACAAGAGAAAAGATACAAGACTTTGTAATTAATGGCTTTAATGAGGGAAAGAACTACAAGCACTGCAACTGATGATGGATAAATATAAAACAATTGATTTAATTAGGTTGATTATGTATATAAAATAATTGCAATTTTACATTCATTGCAAAATATGCAAATATAAATATATGTAGTTTTTAGTTTGAGAGCATAAAGAGACTCAGTTAATTAATTATGCTTAATCGGAGTGGGCGGTTCTTTCAGAGCAATTTGTATTAGCTCTCTGATTGGTGGAGATTATTTTGCAGAATCATGGGTAATGTAGTTTTTCACTAGAAATTCCAATGTTGAACACAACTATATAAAAAAAAGGAAATAATGAGGACTGATGGCTTCAAGTGAAGCATATATAATGTATTAACAACCTTGTAGCTCTGAGTAAGTCTGATTGTAATGGTTTATCATTAAAACACAATTCCCCATTGGCGCCAATATCCTCGTGGTTAGTGCTTCGATATATAGCACAACTACGCTCACGGTGACCCGAGTTCGATTCCCGTCTCGAGATCCTTTGCCGATTCCTCTCTCCTCCCAGTAATTTCCTGTTGTCTCTCTACTGTCCAATAAAAATGCATAAAAATAACTTCGTTTTTACAATTTTTATTTAAAGAACCTGACTGATGGACTAAATGATGTTAAAAAAAGAGAGAAAACCGTTGCTAAGTTTTGATTGGTCAAACATGTTTTTAGGGCAGGTCTCAGTGACTCCAGGTCAACTGCAAACATCTAAGTGCAAGGTTTGCATGTTTTTGGCTTCAATGAGACGCGGTGCTGCCAAGCATATGTTCAACACCAGCGCCTCACACTTGAAACACAGGCACATGCTGGCATGCATCAGACTGGAAGAGTTGGCAACATCAACAAACAGCTAGCAGCAATTGTTATTCAAGGAGTTTCCAAGGAAACATACTGGCAACGTCTTTCCTTTGTCGGCATCTGGGGATGCGAAACCTGCCCATGGCTGTCATTAGCAGCTTCTGAAGAGATTCCACTGCAGGTTTTCATTTGAACAACTCGTATGAAAATGATCTCTTCGTGCTAGTATATACTGTGTGACATTGGAAATGTGGAGATTTTGCTATAGCACGGTAGATATATTTGGTCACACCTCAGGTAAACACTAATCATACTCTTCTGCTCAGCTACGCTGACGCCTCAGCATCTCACTTCTATGTTACAGCAGTGATATGAGGAGACAGTTTGTTTTCCATCCTTGTCTCCCGCTGTAAGTGTGCTGACTCTGAACGCTATACTTTTTTTAGTCCAAGATGTTCTGCTCCAGTTCCCAGAACAAATCAAAAGCTCTTTGTAAATGTAGGAGGCTGTGGCTGAATATACCCTTGTCTCAAGTCCCTTATATATGGCATTTGAGCGTCTATTATTTTAGTACTGTTTTGCTGAAAATGTCAGTTAATGGAAATGAAAAGCAAAAATGGACTAAGGAATGCCTGTTTTCTAGTTCGTCTTCTTTTTGCCAGACTTAAAGGCAAATATTTATGAAGTACACCAGAGCTTGACTATTCATGCCTTGACTCTCAGAAAAGCAAAGACCCAGAAATATGAATGATATGCAAAACACTTTCAGGCAAAGGTGGTTTGAAATATTGAAGCCAAAATCCAATGAATTGCATGTTGGAAAGTAGTTTTCATGCACAAATGATTTAAACAGGGCTTACAAACATATATTGACTTATAAACTAATTAGTCTTCTTTCATTTCAAATATCTAAATTATACATTATAGTCTTTCAAGTGTAGGTAAATTGTTTTTTTTTCTTTATAAAATGAGTGAATCGTTCATTCAATCAGCTTGTGCAAAAGCACTGACTTATTTAGCAACAAAACAAGTGACTTTCTTTATGAGCGGGTTGTTGAATCATTATTTAAACAATTTATAAAAAAATAGATTCCTTCAGCAATGAAACAAGTGAGTTTATGAGTGAGTCACTGATTCATTTATTCAATTGATTCGTTCAAAAGAGCCAATTCATTAATCATTAATCAACAAAACAAGTGATTTTCATTATGAGCGGCTCGTTGAATCATTCATTACATTGATTTACCCAAAAGTACTGATTCATTTAGCAACAAAACCTGTGATTATCTTTATGAGTGTGTCATTGAATCATTCACTCAACTGACTTATTCCCAAATGACTGCTTATAAAAAAAGTGATTATCTTTCTGAACAAGTCAATTGATTTGTTAAAAAACACTGAATTATTCAGCATAGAAATACTGTGTTTCCTGGTGTGCTAATTATTCTGCCGTGACTTTGTTCTGAACTTTTTTAGTTGGTGGCAGTGATGCAAAATATAAAATTGCAAAATTACAAAATCAACTTAACATGCAACTAATGAGCAAAGTCTGAATCTGGCTGAAAGACTTAGCCTATATAAGACTGGTGCCATCTCTGTGAACGTATTGATTTGAATTACATCAAAAAGTGTTTTAAAACAAAGACATGAGCAACATAAAATGCTCCTGCCATTTAGCCATACTAGTGCAACATGAAGACATGGACAAGGATTTTGTACTAGAGTCAAAGTTGAACAACACCGGTATCTTGGGACACTGACGACCTTTCCAGGTCTAATCGAAATGTCAGTAACTTCATCCTTTGCCAACTCAACCCTTTCTTAGCCTTTTGCTGTACGCTTGCCATCTGTTTTGATTTTCACTGCATTTTATTTTTGTCTCTCACACCCGTCCATAACCTGGCTTATCTCGCAAAGAAATCATGCAGAAAAATAGGAAATTATATTTTGCATAAAAAGTGTATTTTATGACCATCAAGAATTTATTGAATTGTTTATGATAATTAAGCCCAGTTGTATTACTTTAGTGTAAAAAATGATGCATAAATATTTATGCTTACAATTTAAATAATATTAATATAATCTTTAGAAAAATTTGAGTGCTTATTTATACCTTGAGAAAAAGATAAGTCATAAAATAGACAGCATTTGCAAAGTTAAATTTATTCTTTTGATTTTGGGTTGAAATGTGACTTGCACAGGTTTTTTTTAAGCATTCATTTATTGATTTCTTCTCTCTCACTCTCTAAAGGACAGTCTCTCTTAGCCAAACTATTCTCTATTTCTTTCCTTTAAATGCTTCTCTCTCTATATTCCTCCTTCAGTACTCAGACTGAGGTGAACAGTCTGCTGAGTTTCATCACTGTAAATGGCACCTGAAGTATTTATCTGCTCTCACTCTAAGAGCTCCATCCGAGCACCTTTTACCTGGATATGGAGCCTGACCAAGCAGAGATGTGCTGGAAAAAAACATCCATTTCTGTATATCCTGCAAAGCCATGCAACGCTGTGCTGGTCATTTCATTTTAAGTAGCATTTAGGAGCTATTTCAGATGCATTTGCACGTTGCATTGTATGAGTGCAAGCAGTGTTTACACAGAGTGTGAATAAAACAACAGAGACGCTACAAAACGACACTCCTGACTTCAATGTAATTAAATCTGAAATTACAAATGCAGCTGCAGTCACATGAGGTTGATTGCCAATTAGCAGAACCCGTCAGCTAGAAAGGATATCTTGACAATTAGCGCAGAGATATGTGCATTTACAAAGCAAACATTAGTCACAACGAGAACAGACTGTGACACCGCAGGTGCACTGGTCTCACAACTGCAAAACTGTTTGTTAATGGTGTGTACAAGTCTATGCGAAGTCAAGCTAGTTCTGTGTAAAGGGCAATGGCAGTGTAACGAAATGTAACTGCATTGCTACAAGAGTAACCTACATCAGCAGCACTGAGGCTGAACTCAACAGAGACGAAAACTGTACACCGTAAGCTTTATTAAGCTGAGGTGTTTTCACTGTGCACAGACAAAGCATAACATGGTCAACTGAGACATATTGCTTTGTATTTCCTACATCTGGAGAGGTTTATATTTTAGGACATGCAGAGAATGCAAAGAGTGCAAGTGTTTGATTTGATTTGATGGCGGCAGTAAAGGGTTAATCGCCTGCTATGAAACAACAATAAAAAAAAATGTTATTAAACATAATAATCGTTATACTCTTTATACACTACCATTCAAAAGTTTGGGATTTTTTATATTTTTGCAAGAACTATGTAATGTTTACCAAGGCCGCATTTATTTTATCAATAATTTTCTGTAAAAATAAAAACAATAACTGTGACTTTATCCCACAGTTCAGATTTTTTCTCGAAATTCGGAGTTTATATCTCATAATTCAGATGTTTTTTTTTTTTTCTCACAATTGTGAGTTACAAACTCAGAATTTCTAAATATAAACTCATAATTGCTAGTCATAAATGTGCAGTTCTGAGAAGGAAAGTCAGTCAGAAAAAAAGGACTGTAATATAAAAAGTATTTGCTCTTTTTATTCTGTGGCATTTAAAACTAAAACATCAAAATGTCAACTCGGAAGTGTGACCAAAAAAAATCTAAGCAAATAAATCAAAATTACAAGAAATAAAAAAACTCCACACGTCAGAATTATGAGGAACAAAAAGTCAGAATTGTGAGATAAAAAGTTGCAATTATCTTTAAAAAAATAAAATGTATTCCTTGATGGAAACAAGCTTCCATATTTTTCTATTTTTAAATATATATAGTAAAGTGTAATTTATTCCTGTGATCAAAGCTGAATGTTCAGCATCATTACACCAGTCTTCAGTGGCACATGATCTTCAGAAATTACTCTAATACCCTGATTTGCAGCTCAAGCAATATTTCGTATTATTTTCAATTTTGAAAACAGTTGTGTTGCTTCATATTTCTTTGTGAAAACTTCCATACATCTGATTTCAGAATTCACTGATGCATTGAAAGTTAAAAAGAACAGCATTCATTTTAATTATACATTTTTGCAACATAATAAATGTCATTACTGTCATGTTTGATCAATGTAATGTATCCTAGCTGAATAAAAGTATTAATTTATTTCAAAACAAATCCTACTGGAGTCTATGTATGCAGTAATTGTTATGCACATAAGGACAAACCCAACTATAGAGTCTGACAAAAATTGGAAGCACAGGTTTGCAAAGATTATAGATTCAACCTCCTTTAATCTCTATAAGAACTGGAGGCTATTCTACTTAAAGAATGGTGCAATATCCCAGCGCAGGTATTTCACTACCGCTCTGACGGGGTTTCATGAAAGACTGACGCCGTTCTGAAGAAAAACACGCTTTATATTCAGCGCGATAAGGACATGAAGGCTGAACGGTGTTCTTTATCATAAGGCGCTCTATCATAGCCTCCTGTAACGTTATTGTCAAGTGCTGTCGAGGGATAGAGGAACACAAAGTCGTATGAGGCTTTGAGCTGCCAAAGCCTCGGTGTTCGAATCCCCAGCCGAATGCACCTGCTTATTGCTGGTTATTTACCCTCTTAGAAATGAAAAGAGTCCGGAGAGATTCGGATCCAGCTGGAATGGAAGAACCCGCCGCAGACGAGCTGTCAGTCAAGCCGTGAGCGGCTGTGAACGGGCCTCGTCGCGTCACGCTGAGCCGAATGCTAATGGCCTGCACACATGTTCATGTTTCCTCAGCGGCGAGAACATTAGACGCCTGACAGAAACACAGAGCTTTCCTGCAAGGACACGCACTTTAACTATTGCTTTGTAACTGCACACTGCCACACTGCTCTATTTCTAAAGTGTGTATCGTAAGTGCATAGCATGTGAATATTTTATATACTGTAAGTCAAAATGTGCAGTAGGCTATATTGCACAATTTGATTTTTTGAAGTCATACTATAAATGAGACGGATTATTGGAGTTTAACAAGAGATTATTTTAACAAGAGACTATTATCTTAAATGTTACTTGCCATTTATTTTTATTGCAAAATTTGCAAGCAATCTTTGAGTAGGATACTGTATCCTAGTTTTATTTGAGTATTGTTGACACTATGAAAGTAAAACTTCCACTAACAGTTTTTATTATTTCACATTTTTATTTTAGTTAGTTTTAGTAATTTTATTGTTTTTTCATGATTTTTTTATTTCAATACATTTCTATTTGAATGTCTATATCAATTTTTATTCTAGTTTTAAGTTGAATGAAAATGAGACATTTTGTTATAGTAACTATCTGAAATAAAACAAGCTTAAGTTTTTATTTTATTTCGGTTAATGCTTTATTTTATTTAAAGTAACTTAATTTGTTTATTGATTGATTGATTGATTGATTGATTGTATGGTCTTAGATTTAGTAAACTATAATAACCAGTATACTGGTCAAAGAATTTTCTGTTTTAATTTTAGTTCACATTTTTGTAATTTTTGTCAGGGTTTTATTCTTAATTTTTATTGTCAATCAATCAATTTAAGCTCAGATTAGCTTTTTTTGTCACATACACAATTATACAGAGTATAACCAGCAGTGAAATGTGTTCTCTGCATTTAATCCATCCATGTGCACACACACTTGGAGCAGTGGGCAGCCGACGCAGCGGCGCCCGGGGAGCAGTCGGTGGTTCGGTGCCTTGCTCAAGGGTCTCACCTCAGTCGTGGACAATCCCTGCCGGAGCCGAGATTCGAACCCACAACCTCGGGTTACAAGTCCAACGCTCTATCCATTAGAGCCACGACTGCCCCCACTGACATACTTAAAAACTTAAAAATGTTCCTGTGTGGCTCAGTGGTAGAGCATTGCGTTAGCAGCGCAAAAGGTTGTGGGTTCGATTCCCAGGGAACACACATGGTAACGAAAATGTATAACCTAAATGCAGTTGTAAGTCGCTTTGGATAAAAGCGTCTGCTAAATGCATAAAATGTAAAAAATGTAAAAACTTATGTTTTTAAGTATGTCAGTACAGTATAGTTTATAAGCAGTTTTTTACTAAATGTAATTGTATTTATTTTAGTAATCAAAGTGTACAGTATATATATGTGTACAATACTGTATACCAGAATGGGACACAGTACAACACACACACAATATGTTTTTGACACCTAATCTGATAGGGCTACTAAAAATGAATTCATTTTCATACTAAATTAATTATTTAACCATAATTATTTCCAAGTTGACAACTGCATATCATTTGAAGTAAATCTACAATGAGATGCGCATTCTGCCATTTAAACATTTAAAAACTGTGTTTTATCATGCAACATAAATATGGAAGGTCATGTTGAGCTCATTGCATTGTGGGATACAGCAGAAGTAGTATGCTATTCCTAAACATCCATCTGTGAATATGACAGTCCTTCCTTCCTCATGTCTCTTTCATGTTTGATCATAAACACACACACATTTCTGACGGATGGATGCAGAACATTGTCTCTGACAGCGCTGCCCTTTTCTGCGGTTCAGGTAATGCTGTCATACAGGTCAGGACTACAGGAACCACGACGCACACCGCCGCCGGCTAACGAGGAGCAACCACCGGCATGATCATCATCATCTGATGTTTGTCAGAGATGACAAGCCTCCTGTTCCCAAATCAGCCCTCAGGACAGAAGAGCAGCAGATCTGATCTCATTAGCCAATGAAAGCAGAGTAAATGCTGTTTTTCTTTTTGGTGGTGAAAATATAGAAAACAAAACTGAGAAAATAACTATAAAGCTATATTTATATACAGTATATATATTGTAATTCTTATGGTTCTTCAATGGTTCTCTGCAGCAAAAAACACTTCATTTTATAGGATTTTGTTTAGTTGACAACAGGAAAATAAATTAAACATTTGAAAAAATTAATGAATATAATAGATTTTAGATGTTAAATTATAGATAAAAATACAAATTGCAGGATATGTACACACACACACACAGACACACACTTCCAAAACTACTACAAAAAACTAACATTTTGAAATATTTTACTATTTAAAATAACTGTTTGAATATTTAAAAAATAATGAATTCCTGTGATTTCAGCATCATTACATCCAGTCTTCAATGTCACATGATCCTTCAGAAATAATATAGCCCCTCAAAAACTTTTATTTAACAAGGTCATTTTGTTTATTTGTTTGTAAAAAGTTGAAAAAAATATATATTATTGGAGTTTTTCATGTTTTACAAGAAAGTATTATTTTAGTTTTCCCAGATTTCTACGTGTGTTACTTTATTTTTCTGAGCAGTTTTTAAAAAATGTTTCTACACCAGTTATTTATTTAGTACTAATTTATTTTGTTAGTTTATTAATATTTTTAAATGATACTTGTAATAATATTTATTAGATCCACTCCTAGGTTCTGGTAATAAAGAAAGCACATCTGTGAATGTTGTATAGAGGACAGGACATTGACTTTACTGACTGAACGTCTGTGTATGAGTTCGTCATTTCTTCTTCCTCTGGCTGCATGGAGAGCTCCTTCAGCCGTCTCCATACCGTAAGACAGAAGGTGGAGGAGGAGCGGCGATTGACTTGACACTGATTTCATTTCAGGGTTAATGGGCCCAAAAACCGTGTCTGTCTCAGATCAGAGAGTGTAAAGCAGCCTGACTAGATCTGACCTGACAGTGTTCTCCTCTGTACTGTCATTCACATCACAGCGGCTAACCACGTCTGCTTCTGTCTTCGAGACAAAGGAGTCCGCTGTCTGAAGCAGTCGGGCCCACCTACATCCACGAGACTACACCATCACACTTCAGCCGGACTGCTCACATGATTAAGTGCTAAACTGATGCTGATGCTCATTCCTGGAGCTCAAACAGTAGAGTATTATGCTAGCAATGCCAGGGTCATGGTGCTCATTATTAGGTCATTATTTACTAAAAAAACTGTCAACTTTTGAGGCCTTTATTTATCTGAAATATGCTTATTTAGTATGTTTATTGTAGCAAAATTATGCATAATTTGTTTTCACATTAATGTACAAAACAGGTATTTTTGCTAATGGCTTTAAAATATATATATATAATAATAATAATAAATTAAATCAAACAATATTATAAAATAAATATTTGACAATATTTATACATTTTAAGTCACATTTGAATCAAATAAATACATACACAATGTAGGGTATAATATATATATATATATAAAGCATTCTAATATATAAAAATAACTAAATTAATTAATAAATAATGTATAATTTATTATTTGCATTATTTATAATAATTAAGTTATTTGCATTTATATAATATATTATAAATGAATAAACAAACAACAGAAACTGTAGAATATACTAAATATATTAGAATAAATAAAAATATATACATTTTAAATAAATAAAATATTTTTTTCACGTTAAATAAAAATAATTAACTAATTCAATAACGTCTAAATGTATCATATAATAATTATAAAATTATATTGTTCAATTGTAAATTATCATTTACATATAATTATATAATAAATAATCTCTATATTGTAAGTTATTTTTCACTTTTTTAATCACCCCAAATAAATAAATAAATAAATAGTAGGATGTACTGAATTTGCTCTTACACGGAAATAATTAAGTAAGTGTGCATATGCAAAAGTAAAACCCTGTTTCTATGATACAACCCCTTGAAGGTGTGGGCCACCAGGATCACGCAGAGCTTGAATGACAGATGTTTGTCCTATAATTTTACAATCCACATAAATCAAGTTTACTGTGAAAGTCACTAAAGTCGTGAAGGATCTGTTCGTTCTGTTCTATCAGTATGATAACAAGTGGCGCACCAATGGCAGAGCAGTAAGTCACCGAACCAATCAGAGACTCCTCATTAACTGGGAAACATCTCATTGGAGCTCTGCTGTGTTCCCATGATGTAGACTGATGGGTAATGATGCTTGGAAAACAATCAAAAGCAGGAGATATGAATGATCATGACTGGATGCTCCTTCTCATGTCAGCACAGCACTGACAGCACAATGACTGTATTAACAATACACTGTATATTATATGATGACATGCACATCTGTGTCCAGCTCTGCATGATAATAAGACAAGAACAGATTGTTATGCAATCATCTGTTCAAGATGATAGAATGATAGAAAATAAATAGGGCCCTATGATTTCCCCGATGCAAAAAAAAAAACAATCGCAGAATCCAGTCATAAAAACAGAATTTACTGTATAAAGCAGAATGTAACGGAATTTGCAAAATTTTGGATGGAATTGAACATTTAAAAATGGAATCCAGAAAATGAGAACACAGAATTTGGTAAAAATAAAACTAAATTTGGGAATGTTTTTAAAATAAAAGCGTTTCATAGGTCCTTATAAATTTGATCTTTGTTAAACTTTTAATAAATTGCTGTTAAATTGTGTAAGTTTCCTGATTTAAATTAATACGGCATGCTTTGTGATAAATAACATTTCATTTAACCATTAAAATGAAACCATAAAAATGGAGTCTAGAAAAATGTAAACGGAAAAAACGGAATCCAGAAAAATTCAAACAGTAAAAACTGAATTTTGAAAAAAATCAAACGGATTTCATAGCGCCCTAAATAAACCAGATGTTCAGCTTGTCTGAGAAACATGCGAGTGGTGCTGCGGTGCTATGGATGGTTGCCAGGGCGTTGCTGGAGTATTGTGTGACTGAAAAGCTGTTTTTATAGGACACTGCTATTGTTTTGGATGGTTGCCATGGCTCTGTTCTGTACTTGCTAAGCAGTTGCCAGGGTATTGGTGTGCAGTGGCTAATGTGCTGTGGGTGGTTGTCAGGGGCATTACAAAATGTTGTTGGTAGTTTTGGCATGTTGCTATTCAGATTCTACTAGTTACCAGGATGTTGCTATGCAGCTGTGGGTGGTTGTTCCAGATCGTTGCCCTTGCCATTTCTTGCGGTTGCTAGTGTATTGTGGGTGGCTGCCGGGGTGTTGTTATATAGTTGCTAAGGTGAGTTGGGTGGTTGCTAAGGTGTTGCTATGTAAGAAAATCTTCTTAGTAGTTTAAAAGTGTTGCTACAGTGTTCTATGTGGTTATCAATATGTTGCTATGCAGTTGCTGTGCAGTTGTGGGTGGTTGCCAGGCATTTCAATGTGGTTTTTATGATGTTCTAGGGGGTTGCCATGGCGTTTCTCTGTGTTTGATTTTGTGTTGCTGGTGGTTGTCAGGGCGTTGCTATGTAGTTTCAAAAATATTCTTAATAGTTTTAGCCTGTTGCTATGCGGTTTCTACAGTGTTATTTTCAAGATGTGACTAAACAGTTGCTATGAAGCTGTGAATGGCTGCCAAGGCATATTTATGTGTTGTTAGAATGTTCTAGGTGGTTGCCATGGCATTTGTCTTTATTTGCTTGTGTGTTTCAGGCATTTCTGTGTTGTTGTCAGGATGTTCCAAGTTGTTACCCTAGCATTTCCCTGTGGTTGCTAGTGGTTGTCAAGGTGTTATATGGTTGCTAATGTGAGCTGGGTTGCTGCAATGGCGTTGCTATATCATCTTAGTGGCTTTAACATGTTACAACAGTGTTCTAGGTGGCTACCTTTACATTTACATTTATGCATTTAGCAGACGCTTTTATCCAAAGCGACTTACAGGTTATACATATTTTTGTCAGTACATGTGCTTCCTGGGAATTGAACCCACAACCTTTTGCGCAACAGACGCAATGCTCTACCACTGAGCCACAGGATAGGATTTAAATAGGATAATATTGTATAAAAAAAAATAATTTCCAATAAATGTGGTATTTACATCGTAAAGTGAATTAAGCATTATATCATGTCAAGGTTTCCCAAACTGGGAGAAAAAAAGAAAATTTTTGTTTACCTGCATCTCATGTATAGGCATTTTAGAAAGATAAATGTAAAAGATGAAAAATAATTATTGCAATACGGAATTTATCAAGTAATCAATAAAAAAATAAATAACTGTAGTTTGATTATGACTGTAATCTAATTAAAAGTACTTTGGAATCTGATTACGTAATCCAGATTACAAGTAATCCGCTTCTACCCAGCTCTGGCTATGCAGCTGCTGTGTGGTTGTTCCATGGTTGCTAAGGTAAGGTGGGTGGTAGTTAGGGAATTGCCATGGCATTCTTTTGTAGTTTCTAGTGTGATCTGGATGGCTGCTGTGTGTTTGCATGCAAATATGTGTGAAAAAAACCCGAATCCTTTTTTTTTTCAAATGTGAGACTATTGAACTCCACCAGTCTGCACCAAAACGAGCTTCCCTGTGTGAACTGTGAACAGAATGCACAATGACACTGCAGTGCCTTTACCGAGATTAAGAACTTTCCGTTAAGACTTGAAGGGGAAAAAAAGCAAAGAACCGAGACAGAACAGGACACAGGACAATTAGCGAGGGAATAATGAAGCGGGTCCTACGGCATACAGAAACTACAGCCTGTTTGGTGGAACTCTGTGAGTCATGTGACCTTTAGGCGAGTGAAGGATGGTCAAAAATAGATACGGGCAGGTAGAGTACGATGCATACTGAACAGTCTGATGTGTGTCCTCCATATACAGTAGAAGCAGCAATTAACTGCCCTTCTGATGTAACACCCACTTAAAGGGACAGTACATCCCAAAAAATTATCATTATTTACTCTTCAGTCCCCATTTACTCCAAATAGCACCTTGAATTAGTATATATGACAGTATCAAATAATAAATTACTTCAATATCATTCTGTGCATCACACAAAGCTATAATCTGAGAGAGATTGATGACAGAATGTTGCTTCATATTCTGCTTCAAACCTCTGTAGATCCAGAAGGAACGTTGTGCACTTTGGACTGATTGCGGTCTCTTTAATGTTGCATGAAATGCGCTCGCTCAAATGCCTTCCACCTGGAAGATGCGGCGCCATCAGGCTGTGCCAAAGCTTTCGCTCTGGAGTAGTGTTTGAGATCGACCTTCGATGAATAGCCTGGCATCAACATGCCGACTGTTAGTAGACGAGGCAAAGGGGCTGTGACAGCTCTGTATAAATCAACCCAATCACATGCACCTCAGTCCTCAGGTCACTAATGACATTGAAAGAATCAGCAAACTATGTTTGCAATATGCAGTATAGTGTGCAAATGTTCTGTAAGCATGTAAATAAAGGATGCGTGCATACAACTTCACAAATGACTTTGTGATAAATGACTTTCAGCAGTACATATAAAAAAATTATAATTTAAGGCAATAGTTAGAATCTTTAGAATGTTGGAATTTTACATTTTAAATTATATTTTTAAATGTTTAAAGTAAATGTATAATTCTTATTTGAATGATCCGATTATTTGATCAAATTGGCAAAAGTTAAGACATTTGATATAAATAAATTAACTTAAAATTAATTAGAATATTAATTATATTTATTTAGAATATTTAGAATGCTGGATTACAATATTCATTGTTTTTATTAAAAGTTAATTTCTTATTTGAGTGACTATTTGATCAGACTGCCAACAACAAAGACAATTTATGCTAAATTACAAGCAACTTAAAGTCTGCGTGAACCGGAAGTTTGTGGCCGCTTTTACTTCCGTATTGTGACATACTTCCGAGTATTGAATGAGGAAGTAGAGGGCGTGGCTTGTTTTTTCTACTGCGGAGTGATTGGATGTAGTAAAGTAGGTGTTTCATTCAGAAATGAACACTGGCAGTTGGAGGGGCGGGGTTAATGATGTCATGCTCATGCCCAAGCCGTCAAACTGATGTCATCAGAGAAGTCATCATTTTAGAGGAGAAGAGCATTTTCAGATTTGGATTAAAGATTATGAAGGCAAACTTATTTTTTTGTGTGTGGATTGACTTGCATGGATGAATTGTTCAATACAAAAATAGCAAAGTGTGCTAACAAAATAAACATAGTCAATTTTGATTTCACACGGACTTTAACATTAGATATTAAAGATTAAAAATGCTTTTTTTTGTGCAATGGCATTTTGAATGTTTATCTTCTTTAAACAGTCAATATTGTTTCATGTGACAACAAAACGTTTGTTGTTGCAGATTGCATAGTTTCACATACTGTTCACTTACTAAAGCTAGCAAACAGTACATACTATGTAGTGTGCACTACGCTGCTGTTTCATTCCAAACACAGCCGTGCTCCAAATGTTCTGTCATTCATGAGAACTTTTTACAGACCTGTGCCCTTTAGCTGCAGGCTCGGAGTGAACAGGTGTGATATTGTCACACTTTTGCAGTTCAGAGTTATTAGTCACAAACTCAGTTTCATCCTGTAAAGTCAAGGGTTTCAAAAGAAGGTCCATGGACCCCTAGGGGCCCATGAAAGAACGGCAGGGAGACAGTGGACTGATGAAAACAAATGACTTAAAACATTATTTAAAGTGTTTATAAATTGTTATTAATTCAAAAAAAAAATAATAATATAAAAAAGATATTTAGGAGTGTCCTAATTCCTAAATGTATATAAAACATAAAAAATAAAATATATTGTCTAAAATCTATTTATTTTACTATTTTGATCTAATAATATTCATTTAAATGATTTCTCATTTTTAAACATAAATTATAATGTGGTTATTTTGTTTTATAACAGGACCTCTGGGTTCATCATGTTGAGGGATCTCAGGTCATGAAAGGTTGACAACCGCTGCTGTAAGGGAATATTGGAGTTGTTAAACCGTGCCGTATTTTCGGGATGTAAATTGACCGTGAGGCTGCGAGCACAGGAGGGATTGTGTGTTAATTGAATGTGTAATCCATTTATGGCTTCAGACTGTAGAAATAAAGCTATCTGGCACAACTCCTGCCTCTCAGAGAGACAGATTACAGCCGAGACTCGGGGAGAAAAGGTCGACTGTCAGAGGAGCAGCAGATGCCGGAGACGGAGGGATAGAGAAAGTGAAGCCGAAAAGAAACTATTCACATTCTTACATTAATCAATTTAGTATAGCATGCTAAGTATGCTTGGAATGGTATGGTGCATTATATGCACAATGCACGTTACAGCTTAATATAAAATGGTTCTGATTCAACATGCTGATTGACTTTAAATATTTTAATTACAACATTTAATTACAACATCCTGGCACATAAAAATTTTAATCTTTACATTTAAGTTACATTTACTTTGGCATTAAATGTCTTGACTCTTGGAAGCCTGATCAAATAATTGATATTTATTTTATATAAATAAATATATATATATCTGGAAAGCATACAGTGTGATTTTGTTCTGATTAAGGTGTGGTATAGCCTCATGATTTTGAGCTATAAACCTGTTCACATACAGTTTCAGAACAGGATTTAATGTAAAGGAGTGTCAGACACATTTAAACGGTTCCTGAGACTGATTTACATAAAATACACACTTCTTTACATGTCTTAGGATGCCATCTAGTGTCTCTGGGGGTAAAAGACTTTCAAGTGCTTCCAAAATCGTGAAACACAGCACAGATAAACAGAGACACACAGATTCAACCAGAGACATGTCAGTCACAGACGAAAGCGCTCGATGTGATAAAATATACATGAATGTTTCTCCCTGGAGTCGTCCATGAAGGACTTCTGCTCTGCATATGTGGCCTTGCTCCTGTGTTTCCACAGAACGACTTTTAGAAGTGTGTGGATAAATAGTTTGTGTTAGTGAATTATTCAGCTCGGGCTCTGAGTATTTGAAATGACTTTCACCCTACTGTACTCTGCTCCCGCAACGTCTGCTAGAGAGGGTGGTACATATACCACACACACACAGAGAGAGAGAGAGAGAGAGAGAGAGAGAGAGAGAGAGAGAGAGAGAGAGAGAGAGAGAGAGAGAGAGAGTGTGTGTGTGTGTGTTAGAGAGAGAGAGAGAGAGAGGGAGAGAGAGTGTGTGTTAGAGAGAGAGAGAGAGAGAGGGAGTGTGTGTGTGTTAGAGCGAGAGAGAGAGAGAGAGTGTGTGTGTGTGTTAGAGAGAGAGAGAGAGAGAGAGGGGGGGGGGAGAGACTAAAGCAACAGTCTTCTACTATATGAACACTTTTAACTATCATCATAAATTCAGTTTTATACAAATGGCTGTTTATAGTCATATCTGCATGAAATGGCACGACATATGAGTTAAAAAGTTTTTTTTTAAATCACAGAAAACGTCTCGGGTTACTCGCGTAACCCTTGTTCTCTGAATAGGGAACGAGACGCTGCGTAGCTTTTGCGCATCGGGAACGCCTACTGCGTGACCGAGTCTGAACCCATATAGAATCACGCCAATTTATTGGCTGATGGCGCGACGCCATCTCTGACGCAATGACATCATCAGGTCATACTGGCGAACGCGCCATCCACTCCTCAGATTTCTCTGCCGAAAAGAACCCTGTCGGCAGCGTGAGGAGCTTGGCAGCGAACGCAGCGTCTCGTTCCCTATTCAGAGAACAAGGGTTACGCGAGTAACCCGAGACGTTCTCTTTCATAGGTAACTCTACGCTGCGTAGAGTGTAACCGGTTCGAATTGTGTGGAGAACCCACAGCGATACCCCGGGTAGACGCTCCCATTCGTGAAGGAAGTGCGACAGAGGAATCAGAGTGTCGTGTAAGGAAAGACATACCTGAGATGGGGTGTCGAGAAGGCCTGGAAGCAGCGGCACCCTCCACCGTGAAGGAGAGCCCTCAGCGTCCTTGCTCGGGATGATGGAGAGAGAGGTGCTGGGCTGACGGGTGGCCGGCACGGGTTCCGTACACTGCAGGAGAGAAACAGCTGTGTCTCCTAACATGCGGCTCGCCGGCGGCGAATGGACGAGCTGCAAAGGGGGAAAGACGAACGCGTCCCCCAACTGCCAGCCCGAGTAAAAATGAGGGTGAACTAGATCTGCACACCAAGCCTCGAAGGGTGGCTGTGACAGAATTAAGTGAGGAGAGCGCGTTCGGGGCGGGCAGAAACGCTTCCACGGTCTGGCCTCGCCCCGTAACGGTGAAACGTCTCTCCTCATTCCGACCCGGAGGTCAGGAACGACCCGGATTAGCCGAAGCGGCAGGCTTGTTGGGCCGCTTCAGGGTAACCCGCTTGCGTGGTTGTTGGCGGGAAGAAGACCGGCCACGGGCTCCCCAAACCGTAGTGGGGGAAGGGCGCGTGGCCTGGGCTCCACCGCCAGGGGGCTCCTTTCTGGGGAGCGACTGCTCCCTAGACACAGAGGAGGAGGGAGTTGAATAGTCCCTTGCTCTCCTCGGCATGAATTGCTTGAGAGCAGCCGACTGCGTTTTGGCTGAGCGGAATTTATCCACTACAGCGCTAACCGCCTCCCCGAATAACCCAGATTGTGAGATGGGTGCGTCCATCAAAAACACCTTTTCCTCTCACGAATCTCAGTCAGATTGAGCCACAGATGGCGTTCTGCGGCCACCGAAGCCGCCATAGAGCGCCCCACGGCACGTGCGGTGTGCTTGGTGGCTCTCAGAGCCAAGTCAGTGGCTCTTCGTAGCTCCTTCATGGTTTCAGGAGTCAAGCCGATCCCTTCGTCCATCTCCTTCAGGATGTCCGCCTGGTAGGCCTGAAGGATGGCCATTGTGTGAAGGGCCATACCTGCCTGACCGGCCGCGATGTAGGACTTTCCGATAAGGGCGGAAGTGGTCCTACACGGCTTGGAAGGAAGGAGGGGGCGGGACTTCCAAGAAGGAGCCAAAGAGGGTGAAAGATGTGAGGCTAAAGTATCCTCAATCACCGGCATGGCAGTGTAACCCTGCTCCACAGAACCCATAAGGTTGGTGAAGTCAGCGGCCGCCGCGTTAGTAAGGCGGGAGGAAAATGGCTGCTTCCAGGAACTGGAGATCTCTCGATGCAGATCGCTGAAAAATGGCAGCTTCCTCCTTTCAGGCTTGGAATGTGCACCGATGAGGAACCGCTCGTCGAGCTTCGAAGCTCGAGACTCGCGGGGCTCATCGGGCCAATCCAGCACGAGCTTTTCGGTGGCACGCAAAAGCACGTCCACGAGCTCAGAGTAGGCCGCTGAAGGCCGCGCCTCCTAGCCGCTAGGCGGGAGCGCATCTGCTAAAGCAGGCCCGAAATCCTCGGAGTCGGAGGCTGCCGTGTGCAGAACATCATCTAGCCCGAAGGAAACGAAATCACGTGCCTTCGGGCTAGGAAACAGAAAATCATACAAAAATTCAACCGGCGAATTCGCACGTGCGCGCTCGGGAGAGGGAGGGAGAGAAAAGGCGAGGCCTGTCTGCTCACTCTCCATCTCCTCGAGCTCGACATCCGAACACCAGCTCGCGGCTCCACGAGAGGCCGAGGCCTCACAAGAGGCCGCGATCTCACGAGGAGCCGCGGAGGTGCTCGATGCACGGCGGGGAAAAATGGAGGATTCCCGTTCACAATCCTCAAGCCGAGAGCGGAGGGTTATGAGATGGAAATCATCGCAAATTTAGCATTTTGAGGTCCCATAAACCGCGTCACGTGCATGCGAAAACCCCAAGCACTTAATGCACTTACTGTGTGGGTCTTCGCGAGCGATGAAACGCGCGCACGGTGGTTGACAGCGGCGAAACTCCATGGCACGTCACCGCGAGGAGAACAAAGTTCCACTGAGGCAGTCGCCGAAGTGCAAATGGATGATCGCAAAAAGGTAAGTTGGGTCAGAAATCGCAACAACGAAGGGCAATGTGACCGCTTCGTGAAGGCAGAGAAATCTGAGGAGTGGATGGCGCGTTCGCCAGTATGACCTGACGACGTCATTGCGTCAGAGATGGCGTCGCGCCATTAGCCAATAAATTGGCGTGATTCTATATGGGTTCAGACTCGGTCACGCAGTAGGCGTTCCCGATGCGTAAAAGCTACGCAGCGTAGAGTTACTTATGAAAGAGAACAGCATTTATATTTAATGCGTTATTATATTAGCGTTATTGAGATGCTATTATAGTTTTTATTATATATTCTATTTTTTATTTCTATTTCCATTTCAGTTGTAGTTAAAGTTGGAATATTTTGTTTTGTTTTTGTTATTTTTAGTTATTATTTTAGATAAATGAGAAACGGTTCCTTAGCATCAAGCTGAATCAAACAAAGTTTTTTATATTTGATTTTATTCCAGTTAATATTTGTTTTATTTTGCAACGGAAATTATTATTTATTTTTTTTTAGTATTAGTTAACTATAATAACCCTGATGTAAATATCCAATACTAAATTATACACTATGTAATTTACTATACAACTTTTTTGTATTTGTCAAATAAGACTCTTAAATGTAATTTAACTATATGTCTGGTATGTATGTAATGGATGTATTTAAATATGTATTCTTTACACTAGCAATATAGCTGACCTGAAAGCAAACATGCATGGACTAAAAGCCATGCAATTTTGATTGTCATCATTGCGTCCAGCAACTTTAATAAAAGTGTAAATCTAGAGCTGACCACGTGACGTCACTGTCGTCTAAAGAAGCGTTACAAGGTGCTGCATAAACAGCTACTGTTCTTACACACATCTGTGCACTACAAACTATTAATGAAGCTTTGCCAAAATAACACTGCTTAATTAAAAACTGTTGTCATAATTTACATGAAATGCTCTTTTAATAAACTTAATAAGAAGTTATAATGATTGCTGCGGTGTGTTTAGTAACCAATCCCAATAGCGCAAACCCTGTTACATTGCTAGAAAAAGGGCCAATGTTTGTTAAGCAATCTATAAACGGAAATCTCAAGTCTTTGGTGATTTGGCAAGAGATGTAAATTGTGCACCAGTTCATGATGAGGTAGAGCATTTATGACTGAGGAGGTTTGTTACACAGTAAACCCGCTGCTCCTCCTATGACTGCTTCAGTCATATCAACACACACAGACTCACGCTGCTTACTATTACACAAAAGCTGGATAGCTTCAAGTCATTCTGGGATAGTATCTTGAACTTTTGACACACTGAAGAAGATTCAGAGACAATGCAATTAGTTGATGCAGAGTTAGAGAAACACGTGGAGACGTCATCCGGTGAGAGCAGGACAGCCACAAACAGCCCACGACTTCTGTCACACTCTATTGAAGAAATACTGAAAAAAACCTTCATGTTTGGATGTCCAACCTGACAGAACAGACAAGAAACTTAAAACATCAGGATGTACTCAGACCAGGATAAAGACGGACACTCCAACAATCAGTCCATACACAGGTGTGCTCTTTTTCATTGTATTTTTGAATAGGTCTTTTGAACCTATGTGCATGTATTTATATTGAATGCATCTCTGACGGTAGCTCGTCGGTCCGGTCGCAGACGGATACGGACCACGTTCACCGTGAGCCAGCTGGAGGAGCTGGAGAGAGTTTTTCAGGAAACACACTATCCTGACGTTCACACCAGAGACCAGCTCGCCTGTCGAACGCAGCTGTCTGAGGGAAGAGTTCAGGTACTACACACTGCTGAAAACACCACTTCAAATATACTGACACTGCATAATCTTGTTTTCCATCACCAGGGTATCTTTTCATAAAATATGGGGAATTTAAATTCTATTATGTAGGCATGCAAGTACAAAGTCTATAGTTAATTTTAATATCTTTTAGCTTTTTGTGTTTGTTTAAATATTTCTGTAGCGTGATTAATGAATTCTCATATTATATTACAATATTAATATATAAAATATTTGTATATTTACATATATTTATAACATTATCAATTAATATATATGTACATAGATATTTAAATTTTCAATTAATATTTGTAACTACAATGCCTTAATATATCTTTACATAATATATAATATTATTATATGTTCAAATATTTGTATATTTTACTAATATATATATATATATAGTAGTTTTTTTTGTAGCTTTAAGAAACTTTTTACAAAATGTTTGCATCACAAATTTTGCCTCAATTTTTGGCCTATTTAAGCAAAAACAAAAACTAAAAGGTGTGAAAAAAGAAAGATAAATAAGCAGATAAATTATCTATCTATCTATACATCTATCTATCTATCTATCTATCTATACATCTATCTATCTATCTATACATCTATCTATCTATTTATCCATCTATCTATTTATCCATCTATACATCTATCTATCCATCTATACATCTATCTATCTATCTATACATCTATCTATCTATCTATACATCTATCTATACATCTATCTATCTATCTATACATCTATCTATCTATCT
>QVTF01020394.1:7500-74080 GCA_003573665.1 Oxygymnocypris stewartii | reverse complement strand
GTGTGTGGTGTGGTTGTGTGTGTGTGTGTGTGTGTGTGTGTGTGCGTGTGTTGTGTGTGTGTGTGTGTATTCTCATACTTTAGCGATGATGCTGCACAGCTGCGGCCCATCCTGAGTTAAAGACAGAAGGTTACTAATGGCAGTGCTGATGGCAAAAACATCATCAGAATCCTCAATCTGACGAATCAAAATCTGTCAACAAAAATAAAGAGATTTAATACGGATCACTCAAGTCACATAGTCAAGTTTCTAGTAATATTTCTGTAGACTGGACTATATTTCACTTAATATTTCAATGCAATTGTAATTTAAACCTATATGTTATGTTCTAGCCACTGACAGTAAAATGTAGTTTCAGACACCTTTATGTATTTACATAAAAAATTACCTTACAATAAACTTGAAAAACAATAAAATGACTTCTCTGATACCAATGACATCAAAGTTTTTATATTTCAATATGTAAATAGAAAATGCATCATTGGGTTTGCTAAAATGAATATGGCAGCAAACAATAAACTACTTACTCAGTGTCATAGTACACCCCCAAATCAGAAAAAGTTGGGACAGTATGGAAAATGCAAATAAAAAAAGAAAGTAGTGATTTCTAAATTTATTTTGACTTGTCTTTCATTGCAGACAATATGAACACAAAATATCTCATTTTTTGTCCGGTCAACTTCATGTCATTTGTAAATATACATCCTTTCCTGTCATTCAGACCTGCAACACATTCCAAAAAAAGTTGGGACAGGAGCAATTTTGGGCTAGTAATGAGGTAAATTGGTTAAATAATGATGTGATTTGAAACAGATGATGTCAACAGGTGATTGCAATTATGATTTGGTACAAAAGCAGCATCCAAGAAAGATCTAGTCCTTTAGGAGCAAAGACGGGCAGAGGATCGCCAGTTTGCCAACAAATACGTGAGACAATTATTGAAATGTTTCAAAACAATGTTCCTCAAAGAAGATAGGAAGAGATTTGGATATTTCACACTTCAACAGTGCATACATAATTAAAAGATTCAAGGAATCTGTGAGGAATTTCAGCTGTGGTAGAAAGGACAAGGGCGCAGGCCTAAGCGGAACAACCGTGATCTCCGATCCCTCAGGCGGCACTAGCCATCAAGAATCGTCATTCATCTAGAAGCAATATCATGACATGAGCTCAGGACTACTTTGGCAAACCTTTATCAAGTACCACAATACGTAGTTAACATCCACAAATGCCAGTTAAAAACTGTACTGTGCCAAAAGGAAGCCCTATGTTAACAGTGTCCAGAAGCGCCGTCGACTTCTCTGGGCTCGGAGGCATCTGGGATGGACCATCCACCACAGTGGACAAGTGTACTGTGGTCAGATGAATCAGTATTTCAGGTCTATTTTTTGGGAGGGAATGGACGCCGTGTGCTCCGGACCAAAGAAGAAAAGGATCATCCAGACTGTTACGCAATACACAAGTCCAAAAGCCAGGTCTGTCATGGTATGGGGGTTGTGTCAGTGCCCTTGGCAAGGTAACTTGCACTTCTGTGATGGCACCATTAATGCTGAAAAGTACATAGAGATTTTGGAGCACAATATGTTGCCTTCAAGAAGAACATCTTTTCCAGGGACGTCCATGCATCTTTCAACAAGACAATGCAAAACCACTTCTGCACACATTACAAAGTCCTGGCTGCGGAGGAAGAAGGGTACGGGTACTTGACTGGCCTGCCTGCAGTCCCGACCGGGTCTCCCAATAGAGAATGTGTGGTGCATTTTGAAGCGCAAAATGCGACAACGAAGACCCTGTACTGTTGCCCACCTTAAGACTTGTTTGCAGGAAGAATGGGACAAAATTACACCTGAAACACTTCTGCAAATCTTCATCATAGGTGTCTTTAGTCCCCTAAATGTCTTCTAAGTGTTGTGAAAAGGAATGGCAACATTACAAAAGTGGTAAATGCTTTACTGTCCCAACTTTTTTTGGAATGTGTTGCAGGTCTGAATGACCGGAAAGGATGTATATTTACAAATGACATGAAGTTGACCAGACAAAACATGAAATATTTTGTGTTCATATTGTCTGCAATGAAATACAAGTCAAAGTAAATTTAGAAATCACTACTTTTTTTAGTTGCGTTTTCCATACTGTCCCAACTTTTTCTGATTTGGGGTTGTAAAATATTTGTTTCAAATGCCTTTCTAGTTTACAAAGAGAAGGCTATTTTGCCTTTATTATACTTCATGAAATAATATTGCACCGATAATTTTTGGTTGTTGTTGTAAACCGGACAGTTTATTAAAGCAAGAAATGTGACATTGTGGCAGTGAGTAAAATCAGGCCATCTGTTAAACTTCATAGCATTAGATCTGCAGTTTAAGAATGAATGTGAAAATCATTTGTTATTATATTGTATTATTTAAGAGTGATTCATGAATACTTAAGCTGTAGCCGAAATAACTGAATCAGAAATAAATTCAGTAAATCGAATGATCCGTGAAGACACATCTATTTAATCTTGATGTAGTACACGCCTACTCTTACCTGTATCTCATTGGCCAGTGCCATGTCAATCATATGACTGAAGGAGTCACTGACGTCAGTAAGGATCTCGTGAATGGCCTCCTTCATAGATTTGAGGAAGTATTCATCCTCGGTATGAAGACACCTGTGGGGTAAACACTGTCAGTTATACGTGATCTGATCTTCAGTATGTGAACTTTAAGGTGATGAAAAGATGCTGTGTAACCTCTCAGTAATGACGTTCAGCTCCATGCACTTCTCCAGCAGTGATTTCTCATACTGCCAAACAGAATATCAAACATTCAGTACTTTACAATAGAAAGCTTTGCAGGGTCTAAACATGAGTTCATCTTTAACTATAGGTTACATCTGAAATATTTGCCAATTATGGATTGATTGATAAACTTTATTTGTCCCCGAAGAGAAATTTGTCTTGGGCAAAGTGCTACAGTGTTGCTCTAGACAAATTACATACAATAATAGACAAAACATTAAATAAAAACAATTAAGAACATACATTAAAATACAACAATGTGTAATGTAAAATGTATTATGGCTCTTCAGTGTTCATCTATGGGATTTCTTTCTCCTGTTATTTAAGTTCAGCAGGTTTAAATGGTGCATCTGATCACAGTAAAGTACAAACACACTACAACAGAAATCATTCATGTCTGGTGCACAAACGCTGTTGGGATTTGTTCAAATCACTAACTCTTCATGAGCATGGGTAAAAGTAATAGTGACATTACTAACAATGGTCTAGCAGAAACCCAGTTATGAATCATAAATTCTTCTAGACCCCTGCAATATCTTTGACACTTAGTCTACTAACTCTTAGTAACTTTGCCAGGACTATGCATGTCAAGTAGCAGTCATTAGTGTGCTAGTATCTGTCTGCTCAAAGGGTTCACTCAAAAATGACAATTCTGTCATTAATTACTCACCCTCATGCTGTTCCATACCTTTGTTTATATGCAAAACACAAACTAAAATATTTTTGATTAAACCAAGAGCTTTCTGACCCTCCATAGAAAGCAAGGGCCCTACCACGATCAAGGCACAGAAACGTAGAAAGGACATCGTTAAAATAGTTTGTGTGACATCAATGGTTCAACCGTGATTTGTGAAGCTACTAGAATACTTTTTGTGCGCAAAGAAAACAAAAAATAACTACTTCATTCAACAATTTCTTCTCTTCCATGTCAGTCTTCACCGTGCATTCACAACCCATGTAGTGTGTAAAGGGTTCTGATGTAGAACCAGTGCCGATCATAGACTTCTGGGGGCCCTGCGCAGAACGGGGGGGGGGGCGTGTGTGGTTAAGATGGAAGAATAGATGCAATTTGTGTTTCACACCGTCTCGAATCGCGGTCGCGGAAAGTGCTCATCTCTTCCACGGCTCCGTACGCTTTCGACTCGGTTTTTTTTCTCGAGCAAGAGACTGTGCGATATTCACGTTACATAATTTGACAGGTTTTTACGTAGAGAGGGTGACAGTGCACCGCTTTAAAATAAATGATCTTTCATGTTTTCATTTCTCTGGCCAAATGCTAAAACAAAACTACAATTAAAACATCTTTGGGAGCAAGGGGGCCTTCTGGTGTTTCGGGGCCCTATGCAGCTTGTGTATCCTGTGTATTGGGAGGATCGGCTCTGTGTATGGGTATAGGTTTATAGTTGTGTATAGGTTTATAGTGTTTTACTTCATTGTTGTATGTCTGTATTTATGTAGCACCGTGGTCCTGTGAGGCTTTCTTTCCACTGTATGTCCACACATGTAGCAGAATGACAATAAAGCTCAAATTGACTTGACTTATGCAGAACATCCATCTCTCATAATTCATGGTGAATACTAGAAAGTATCTTAGTAGCTTCATAACATTAAGGTTAAACCACTGATGTCACATTAACTATTTGAACACCTTACTACATTTATGTGCCTTGATCATGGTAGCATCCTTGCTCTCGGATTTCATCAAAAATATATTAATTTGTGTTCTGAATATAAACGAAGGGCTTACGGGTTTGGAACGACTTCAGGGTGAGTCATTAAGGACATAATTATCATTTTTGGGTGATCTATCCCTTTAATATCTGCTAGTACTTCATTTTGAAGGACAGCGACAGACAGTCTACTGACTACTTTGGAAGTAACTTTACAAGCACATGTCAACTCATTCTACTAAACCTAAGCCTATCCTTCATTTACATTTATGCATTTAGCAGATGCTTTTATCCGGTCTATATTCGGTCTATAAATATTTTTTTTTGGTCAGTATCCTAACAGTCAACTAATATTCTAATGAGACTTAGTTGACATGTAGTTGCAAAGTTTGGTCTACTGTCGAAATAAAGTGTAACCAATTATATCATCAATGAACAATTTTTGCTAAATGTGATTACAGCCGTTATGTCTTTAATGATTATTGCTGAAGACACATCTATTGTTTATTCGGAATGTGTCCTTTCGTACCTTCTGCATTTCTGGTGGGGCATTTCTGGCCGTGCTGTACTCTTGGATGAGCGAGCGCACGTGACAGTTGACCCGCACAGCCGTGCTGTGGACCCGCTGCCAGCGGCCCTTCTCTAGACGCTGGAACATCTTCCCCAGCTCCGTGCTGACCACCAGCGCCCTCTTCAGAAGCGTCTGCAGGTTATCACGAGTGACGTGCTCCCCGACAGCACCTGCCCCGGATACGATGAGCTCACCTGGAGCGTCTTCATCCACGCCGATGGGTTTAGACTGCAGAACGCACATGCACTCCACCTCCGTCATGTGCCGTAAGTCTTCCATCCAGCGCTGCACCGAGTCCACCTGTATTGCATGCATCCTGCTGCATGGACATACACAACGATGTCAGGTCATCAACAATTAATGATTGAAGCCTCATGACTGATGTGTCGAACTGTGCTCAGTTCTGTTAGGACCACTATCGTCAATGATAGACACTTAGCATGCAGTTTGGTTTGGCGGTATGGTTCTGTTCTGGGCAAAAACTCCCTGTCCATCCATGCAGGGAGAGCAGCAATAATAACCCCCCAAGGGTTAACAGAACTAGCAGATATCATTAATGTACTTAATTACATTCACATTACTCAAGATTAGGGAGTCAGATTCAACAGGAAAATCAAAAGCCAAGTCTTGAATGTGGCGTAAGGAGGAGTTGGGGATGCTGCCAAAACACACTGAGTTTTACCTAAAAGAGAGGAACATGAATTTGGCAAAGTTTTATTATGTTCGTTTTTTTATCAAATCAAATCAAATCAATCACTTTTATTGTCACATCACCACAGCACAAGTGCCTTGGTGAGTGAAATTCTTGAGAGCGTGCTCCAGACAGTGCAGAAAAAACAAAACACAACAATTTACATATAGACAGTACCGATACTTACAGACTGTACAGAAGACAATGTGCAAAATACACATACATATACTCAGTACACACAGTGTACTATAAGACATACTTAGTGATCAATACACATTGTACACATTCTACATTATGTACACATCTGTACATAGTAATATGTGAAGATGCAACAGGTTATACATTATACAACAGATTAGTTGTGCAACAGATAGTTGTGCAAAGGTGCAACAGATTATACATATGCAATGTCATGGATGTGCGTTGTATGGTGTCCAGTGATAGCAGATAGGTTGTGTTAGTGCAGTGTGTGCGTGCAGTCCAGTTGAACTGTGTTAATGTGCATTGCATGGCATGTTGTGTGAGTGGGAGTGTGATGTAGGGTTATGCCGTGGCAGGTCGAAAATATTTATGATTTATAATACGTAGCACCTAAACGAAACCTAACTGATCCTGTTATCAAAAGCAAACGTGGGATTAAAATGCTTTTGCTGAAACAGTCATGCCATTGTCACTTGCTTCTACAAGTCTTGAGCTCTTTTGTCCAGACTTGTGTGTCACAGACTCATACCTAAGCGCGCTACATGACTAGTGTAATGCAGTACCAGGTGAGCTACAGAGCACGTTTACTATGTCAGAAAAGCTAAACATATGGAGGCTTATGTGATGCAAGTGTGAAAATGTGAAATATATCATTATATAGCATTGTGAAATGATTCAAAAATGTTGGTGTTTACTGCCACTAGTGTTTATTTCGATAGAAACTGATGTAAACTGTATGTATGGTATGGAGATTTACAAATATATAGGTAGAGGCACATTTTCCCAGTGAGCTACAGAATAATGTTGAATTGAGAAACATATGAGGAGCTCCACAATACCCCCCTATCTCTGCTAAATAACTTGTTGAATAGAGGCGTCTGGCTAAGATATTGTGAGTCTATATAGAGTCTATTTACATCTATATTCTTATGATTGTACTCGCATGCATATGAAATATTAACAAACCACTGATTCTTGAGACATGGGACAAAACATGTCCAGCAATTGTGCTATTATGCTTGAAAATGAACATATTTTCAACTGTAAATGTTATGGGGATTAATAAGAGAATGTATTCAGGGCTCTAGAGTGCGACCAATTTGGTCGCACGTGTGACCTAATTTCTCAAGGGTGCGACTAACAAAAATCCAAGGGCGCACTGGTGCGTCCAGCCGTTCGAGAAAAGAAAAAAAAGTCTCCGTGACTCAGAAAGTCTCTATGTGGTTCAACAAAAGACACACCCGTTAGGTTTATATCGTGGTCTAAACCAATCAGAGATAGTGAAGGGCGGACCCCCCTCCTCTGATTGGCCGTGGTGCAGATATACCTGTATGTGTGTGTGCGCGTTTACAAATGCGTCACGTATGCTGCTGCAGTCAGACAGAGAGAGAGGTGAGTAGTAGAGATGCACGCAGTGTTGCTAACTTAGCGAGATTTAATGCCTTTCTAGACCAGCATAGCGAAGTTTTTTTTTCTTCAAAAAGCAACTAGTGACAAATCGAGTTGGCGACTTGGCTAACCCTAACGGCGAGATTAGCGCGGAAGTATCTCTTTCTCTGCATCTGCTTTGTTCAGCGAGAGTCTGAGAGGAGCCCGTTCAGTTAAAACAGAGATTATTGCTTCTCTAAATGTACATGCAAATTAGAGGCTGACATTTTTTCGGGAATCCCACGGGTCACGGGATGGGAAACAAAATCGTTACGAATCACGTGATTGGGACGGGAGAGGAAAAAATGTAATCGGGAGTGGGCGGGACCGGGAATAGTAATGATACCCAACTTTACACACAAATATACCTTTTATATAAATAAACTATAAACTGTATATTTTAATTCTGAACTCAATTCTAGTTGCCCTGTCTCTTTATGCTCTCTTTCTGTTTGCTTTGGTGTGGCTGGTTAAGTGAATGACGCAGTCCGTGATGGACAGATTGTTAACGGCATGCGTTTTTAAGCCTTTTTTTCAAATATGTAAGCAATTAAAAAGCATTTGGGCGCGAAAGACAACTCCTTTCAGTACATGCGCTGTGTTCTGTTCTGTGTGAACAGCGCGAGCACATACAGACAAGTCTCTGACACGCGCTAGCCGCTTGAACGGGCAAATACATGAAGTATGTCAAACTACCCCTCTTGGCAAGTATCTTTAGCAATAATTAATCCATATTGAATTTATATACCTGAGTACAGATGCACAGATCAACAGGATATTTGTTTGTTTTATTTTAGAGCATCTTCTGTTCCGTGCTTGAACACAAGCTGCACTGTCGGCGCTCGGGCGCGGCACACATACATACACACACACTATAGTGTGAGTGCTAACCACGCCGGAGAACAGAACTTCTGATACGTTCATTCTGATTGCGTGAACAATAGACCTGTTAAGCAATATATTGTGAGAGGGCCGTTTGCTACAGCGTCCCAAACAACTCAAAATAATAAACCACAAAGTTAACAAAACGATGGACTCAACTGTGCTGAGCTGCTTCTCTGCCACCTTCACGTCCTGTTTCCCATTAATGAAGCCGTGACGAGATCCCTGCATTCAAATTATTATTTTTTTGTTGAAAGAATAATGTAATATTCCACTGGTTGACAACCATAAATATTTATATGCAAAATATTTGTGTTGTTTTTCGTATTAAATGTGAAGAATGACAGGTTGGATGCCACACGTATTATTTTATTTTGTTGGCAGAGTATACAGGTGTAATTTTCACTTTAGCTTTAGGCAATGTAACATGATTTTATGATCGTAATTTTGACTTAATTCTTAAAATAGTATGACGTTAATCTTATTTATTTAGTTATTTATTTGAGAAGGATAAACTGATCAAACTGGCGCTGGCCGCTTGGTATTTAAAAATAAAACAAAAAAACTTGAATTTAACAAATTAAATGTTCCAGTCATATTTCTAAATTAAATTAATAAAGAAAGGAAACAAAATAATGACCAATTTGCTATTAAAAACCCAAACTGAACAATTTAAATGGCAGCATTGTAATGTAATGGGGAGGAGAGAGAAAGAGAGCGAGAGAGACGGGCTCAGACTGCTGGGCTCTATATTCCTTTCCTTGTTTCAATTCAAAGTTCACCGAACTAATTGTGAACAACACTCCCGTCTTCTTCCCATGTTAATTTAATATATATATATATATATATATATATATATATATATATATGAAATAGGTTATTTTTATGAAGACAGACGTTAAAATTAATGTTCACATAATAAGTGCCGTCATTCAGGCGGTTCACAAATTATGTTTTAGCGCGTAATATGTTTTAAGAATATTATTCTGTTTAGCGCGCAATATGTTTTACGCCTAATATTCATTAATGCATTAATCAAATTTAAATATAGCCTTATGAGCAGTTGATAATCGACGGACTGTTCCGTTAATAAATGCCGTCATTCAGTTATGTTATATTAATATGTTTCAGCACTCATACTTTACAACCATTCATTTTCTTGGGTTAAGATAGGCTATTCTCTAATTAATTAAACAGTTTGTTATCATACAGATTGAAAGCCTGGGTGGTCTCTCTCTCCCGTCTCTCTCTGTTTGTGTGTGTGTGTGTGTGTGTGTGTGTGTCTGTGTGTGTGTGTGCGCGCGCGTGGGCGGGTGCATGCACTTGAGGGGTGCGATTTTCGAATAGTAATCGAATAATACCCAGCGATTATCGAATATTACTTTTGCTTAAAATGCCCATCCCAGCAACTTTACATGGCCGCTCAATATGATGTTAACCTAGAGAAATGTGCGCTATTGAAGTGTTTGTGTGGAAGCGCGTTTGCTGCAGGACAGGCTCCGGTGCGCTCATTTGCTCTTAAATTCTCCTTAATTTTTGGTCATACAGATAAAAGTAGCCTAATACATCTTTCGAATCTGTAAAGACTCTACGTTTATTTGTGTGCACTCAGAATAACAACGAAACGTTGCGCTTTTAAGCAAACAGGATGCGCTTTAGGTCTCATGTGAATTTGAGCGAGAAAATCCGTCTTTGAAAAATATATCTATAGAGAGTGAAATGTCTAAAAAATAAAAATAGAAGACGTGTGTGTTAGCATGGATGATTTACATGAAATTTAATCTGTGCAACACTGTGCATAAAATGGCTTTCAGTTCAATATAATAACAAAAAACGACATTTTGGGTTTTTATTCAACTAATAAGGTGGGCACGCTGTGATCTGTACTATATTTGTACTGTAATTGACAGATTTCGGCAAAAAAACAAAACAAAAAAAAAACACGGGAGTGGGAGTCATTCTTCCGGGAGTGGACGGGACGGGATTTCCCACCCAGTTTTTTCCGTGGGATTGGGACGGGAAGAGATTAATTTTTGTGGGAGTGGGACGGGAGAGGTTTGAAAATTCACTCCCGTGTCACCCTCTAAATGCAAATATAGAAGAAATCACAGCACAAGAATTGTCTTTGTCTTGTCTTATATTGTGTATTATTTGATTTCATCAGACAACGGCTCAATAAAATTATAAATTAGGATTTTTGTGCAGACTCGCTTCTTGGAAGGGAGAGCTGGTTATGTATTCTTAAAGGGATGTGTTTCAGTCATTATTTCATATTCATCCCGTTGACTGACAACAGAAACTGTCAAATATATAAAGTAAAACAGTTTTATTGAGAATTTGGCTGCATTAAAATACAGTATGAGCACAGAGAGACGATTAGACAGAACAGAACAGTTATTTTTTTCTTTACTTTTAGTCATTTAGCAAACGCTTTTATCCAAAGCGACTTACAAATAAGAAAAAGTAACTAAAATTAAAAGTTAAAACTATAAATATTATATACACACACATTTAAGAAGATAAAGAAATGAAATAAAAATGACAAATGCATACAACATTTCAAAACTAAATATTTAAATGAAAATAAAGCGAAAAACAATTCAAAATATTAAATCAAGAAAAGGTATGAGTATAAAAATGCTTCTAACATAACACTAAAGGCCTAAGTATACTTCTTTTTTACATGCAAAAAAGTAAACTGCAATGGAGGATAGTCCAAAAGATGTTCAGTTTGAAGCCCTTAAAACACTTTATATTTTATTTTTATTTAATTTATCTTGAGATGTTTTAAGCTTAAATCTCAGCTCAGCTTTTCAGTAAGTTACCTTTCTTGTAGAATTGTGCTCCAAATAAAGAATGTTATGTTGACCAGATTGTTAGTTAATCGGTTACTAGTATGGAATTATATTTGTGTCAATAAAAATGAACGTCACTTTATAAAAATGAACGTAACTTTATACAAACGAACGTAACTTTTCCAGAAACGATCAAAAATATGCCATTACAAAAGAAGAAAAACACAATGAAAACGAAAAAAAATTACTCAGTCGCACAAATTTAACATGCTCTTCAAATAGGCTTCATTCTTTGTTAATGATTTTCATAGATTCGTTTTCACAAATCGTGGATTCTGAATGGGTTGCCACAGATTTCGCTTACGCTTCGCAAATTTTCGTTTGCTGTTTTGGCACAAACCTCTCGTGGGGGCGGGCTTAACAGCGATCCACTCTGATTGGCTAGTGAGCTTTTGATAGACAGCTGCTTTCTGACATGGAAGTACAGACGTCAGTGGCGCGCATATTGGAAAGCTGTCGCGGTGATTTGTGTGCAATACGTCGTGCTTGGTTTGTATTATATTAAGTATGTAAATAATATTTGACCTTCGGTCGTCTCAGTCTGTAAAGATGAGCTCTCAGGAGAGACACGGAGCGGCATCATCGTCCTCCTCAGCTTGTCCCTCAAGGCAGCTTGAAGTAAGTTCGTGTTACTAAAGTAACGTTAATCAATAACATCGATAAAAGTTTTATTCATGTACAGTGTGCAAGTTCGTTGCGGGTTATCAGCATCTGGAGGTCAAATATTATTTACATACTTAATATAATACAAACCAAGCACGACGTATTGCACACAAATCACCGCGACAGCTTTCCAATATGCGCGCCACTGACGTCTGTACTTCCATGTCAGAAAGCAGCTGTCTATCAAAAGCTCACTAGCCAATCAGAGTGGATCGCTGTTAAGCCCGCCCCCACGAGAGGTTTGTGCCAAAACAGCAAACGAAAATTTGCGAAGCGTAAGCGAAATCTGTGGCAACGCATTCAGAATCCACGATTTGTGAAAACGAATCTATGAAAATCATTAACAAAGAATGAAGCCTATTTGAAGAGCATGTTAAATTTGTGCGACTGAGTAATTTTTTTTCGTTTTCATTGTGTTTTTCTTCTTTTGTAATGGCATATTTTTGATCGTTTCTGGAAAAGTTACGTTCGTTTGTATAAAGTTACGTTCATTTTTATAAAGTGACGTTCATTTTTATTGACACAAATATAATTCCATATTACTAGTCAATATTGCCTATACGAAAATTTGGGTGCACCTAACTTTTGTGCTGGTGCACCTAAGAAAAAAAGTTAGGCGCACTAGTGCAACCAGTGCAAAAAGTTAGTCTAGAGCCCTGGTATTTAACACAATTATCCCCTTCAGTTTAATTTTATAATTATTATATCAAATCTAAAACATTTGTTTTCTTCTCACAAACAGCAAGTGTTCAATCATTCATATGCTATAAAATGGATAGAAAAATGTATTTTTTTATGATGGAAAAGAGCTTGTTTTATAAAAACCAACACTTAATAATATCTCATATCAAAGCAAGGTTGTTTTTCAAGGACACGCGTTTTTAATAAGGTTTTAAAGTTGTGTCCTCACTTTTTGTCAATACCGTCAGACATTCATAAAAACAAATATATATATATTCCTCCTCTGCAGAGTACATCACTGTCACACAGGCTCTGGTCCGTTTTATAGATTTAGAATATTTTAAATACTAATGTTAATATTTCCTGAGTCACAAACATGATATGTCCACACCATCTTCCAATTTCTGAGGAAATTATTTGCAATGTTTTAGATAATTTTATTCAACATGAAGTCTTCATATTTGTGTAGTTGTCAAGTCATTTTTAACTATATTAAATATAAAAGTGTTTATGTTTTCTAATAATGTATAAATACTAAATATCTGACAGCATATATTGCTTTTGTGGATTAGTCATTACTTCTAGCAGAGTTAGGCTTGAGGGAACACACTGCATAAAACATATCCATACGTAATATAGTTTGTTTGTATTCTGGTGGTATGTGTTCTGATCATTTTTGCGTCTATTGTTAAGATGTTTAAATCTGAATATGAAGATCCTGGTAAATGCACATGGACGGAGGTAACAACTAATTGTTTTATTTGTTCATATTACTGTTTTTAAAAGTTACCGTGTTAGCATAGCAGATGCACAGCAGATATACTGTTCTTAGATCAGCTGTGCTCCGATGATGATATATCAAAATGCTTAACTGAGTCTTTAATAAAAGCTTAATAAACGCTAATATACTCACAACAATATACTTTTCTCGCTGTTTGTTGTGTTCGTTTTAATACAGAAATTGATTGATTCAATGTATTTGATAGTTAAAATGACTACAAATTCAGGTTTTCCTCACCACCGTCAGATGGATATTTTGATAATATTTAATTATGATATTTCATATCTTTTATGGAGAATGTGACATGAGAATGTGTTTTGACTGATTTGATTGCAAAATAAGCGAGGGCAAGGTTAATATCACATTTTGATAGAAAAGAGAAAAGTTGGGAGGTTGAATCAAAGCATAGTTCAGTAGCTCAGCACATATACAATACAAACATGTAGCTTCATTTGTCTTAATACACGGTTTTATTTTTTCAATATTGCAGCCTGTTTGTCCCACTTCTCAAGAATCAGTGAAACTGTGGGCAGAAGAACCCAATAAAGCAGACACAGTATGGCATGGTAATAATTAAATCAGAAAACAATGTGAAACACACAGAAATGTCCAGTTTTACTGGATGCTATGCCCCTGATTCTGCTTCATTATAAACACTGTATCTGACCTGAGGTCAGTGCAGAGGTCAGGACTGATGGGATTGCAGGCAAGAGTTTAATACCTTTCCAGTCATTAAAAATAATATTAAAGAAAAAAAAAGGTGTTTTAAATTTGAGCGTTTCAGGAAAAACTCTACTAGAACTTAAACGATTTACAAATAATAAAATAGTATTTAAACAATATAGTAAGATTAATGTTAAAAGACCCAAATAAAATTGCAGATAGTGGTACAACAGATAACAAGAAAACAAAATGTGTTTCTCGCAACTGCGGTGTAATTACTGATAGTGTTTGGTTGTGTTGCACATTCACAGATAATGTCCTTCAGTATAAACGAACACAAGCAGCGGTCAGTATGTTTTGGACCAGGTCATTATTCTCCACCTACAGCATGGCAATGTGATCTAATGAGTGTCACAGAGAGAACGAGTGGAACAAGAAACAAACCCCACAGATCGTGTGCAGAAGACAAAACTGAAAAACTAAATACACTGAAACCACATCCATGATTTTACCATGTGAAAAAGCCTGATGTTTGCATGTGATGCTTATATTTGCATCCTGCACAAATGGAAAGTTATAGTTAAGTGGAATATCTCTAAAATCCCTAATTATATACACACAAGTATTATTGTCTCAGAGCAGAAATGTTTACATTATTACAGTGTGTTACAGCTGGCCATTTTGAACGAGGTATCAACCAGCACAAACAATTTCTGTGAGCAAGGCCTCTTGTGAATGGATCATCATGATAATGGGTTTATTTGAATGAATGTGGAGGAAAAGCTGCTCTCCAGCACAAATATTTACATTTCCATCCGTTGATGGGTCAAAAAGTGCTGCGCTTTTATTCCCGTGTACAGTGAGGTCAGAATCATTCACTGCTCTCCGCTATCAGTCATTTACAGAGTAAACACACCTGAGAGAGAGGAAGACATTTACAGTCATGATGCCTCTGGATAATCAGACTAACAACCACCCCAAAAAAACGGTCTTGCTGCTAATATTATCTGCTGATGTTCAGAGGACACATCACACTTTCTCTCAAAATGTTTCACGGCAGCATCCGAGTCAGCACACAAACTGGCATGCAGCATGTGGGCCTAGGGCTGGATTGGTAATCAGACATACCAGACACTTTCACGGTGGGCCGACACATTTTAGGGGCCGACAGAATGTTTTTATTTTTTGCCATCATGCAGGGACAGTGAGCAGCCAGATGGTTTGTCTCCGGTATTGACAGCGTAAACCACCCAATCACAAAGTGCTATAGCAATGAAGTATTTTGCTTTGCCTAACGAACGCTTCACCGCAATTTCTTCCTCGTCGGCTTTTCCCATGTTTCCACAACAGCTTTATTAATAACTGGCTTTCTCTGCGGTGAGGGATGCGGGCCAAAGAGCTTCAGGAGGAGGAGAGGAGAGCAGTTGAATCAGTAAAGTGCTTGAGAGGGACTCGGGACGGAGGGAGGCATCTAACCGATCCTAATGTGTGCGCGCGACACGAGTGTAGAATATGTCAACTCTTTTCAATAAAACGCAAATTAGTCCCCCGTGATTTGTTGGTCAAGTCAAGTATGTTCATTGAGGTTTGCATGGGCCAGTGCGAATAAATCTAGATTTAAATGAAAAAGACATGATATTGTCGAACCTGATGTTTTAGTCTTATCCAAAAAGTTTTTGAACAGTAAGATTTTTATTTTTTTTAAGAATTATGTTCTGCTCACCAAGCCTGCATTTATTTAATCCGAAATACAGCAAAAACAGTAATATTGTGAAATATTTTTACCATTCAAAATAACAGATTTCTATTTGAATATATTTTAAAATGTAATTTATTCCTTTACTCCAGTCTTCAGCATCACACGATCCTTAAGAAATCAGTCTAATATGCTGATTTGCTGTTCAAGAAACATTTATTATCATCATTATTATTATTAATATTTAAAACAGTTGAGTATTTTTTTCTGGATTCTTTGATGAACAATAAAATCCAAAGATCATTGTTTATCTGAAAGAAAATGATTGTGTAAAATTATACGGTGTACAATTCAAAAGCTTGGAGTCTGTGTAATTATTATTGTATTTTTTATTGTTATTTATTTTTTGGGGGGGTTATAGAAATTAATACTTTTTGTCAGGGTGCATTCCTGGTTCCCCCTGCCGTCTGTGTGGTCATGTCTTTTTCACGGTTCGTGACAGGTGCAATCAGCACTGATCTGGCAGTGGAGCTGCGCCTGTCGCCAACCGCCTCTGTTCCACCTGTAGCTCATTAACCTCTCCTATATATTTTCTCCTCTGACTAGTCCGTGTTGTCAGTAGATTGTTTTGTGTTCTCGATATTATTTTGTACTCTGGGTTTACTCACGCTTGTCTCATCTTACCCCAGGACGCGCAGAGAGAAGGACTGCCGCTCTCTTTCTAGCTCCACTCTCAGGTGGTTCACCTGGGTTTGTGCTGGGTCCGTTCTATTCAGCTTGTGAGTCCGCATCTCACTGCCGACCGGAGCTGCATCACCCCCAGAGACTGCTCGCTGTCTCTGATACTTTCTGTTTTGCTCACTTAGCGAATAAACGCTGTAACGTTATCTGTCCTCCGCATTTGTGTCCTCTATTCTCCGTGCGCCGTCACAACTTTTATTTAGCAAGGATGCTTTAAATTGATAAAAAATGATGATAAAGACATTTATAATGTTACATGTTAAACGATTTCTATTTCAGATAAATGCTGTTCTTCTGAATGTTCTATTCATCAAATAAACCTGAAAATATATACAGCTGTTTTTCGACATAATAATAATACATGTTTTTTTTAGCAGAAAATCTGAATATTAGACTGATTTCTGAAGGATAATGTGACACTGAGGACTGGAGTGATGATGTTTAAAATTCAGCTTTAAAATCAAAGGAATAAATTACATTTTAAGATATTTTCAAATAGAAAATAGTTATAATAAATAGTAAAAAAATGTCACAATATTACTGCTTTTGCTGTTAAAATAGTTTATAGCCAAAAATAAAATAGTATATAATGATTATAGCCAATTTCGTTTCGTTTTTTTCTTAAGTTAATTTAGAAAAACTTTTTTTTAAAGTAACGATCAAGCTGCGCGGCAGACAGTGAGTTGATCATAGCCTATGTTTGATAAATTTTGCCTTCTCAAATCATCACGACTTGCCAAAAATAAAACAGTTCAAATATATCACAATGTTCATTTAAAATGAGTAACTTAAATGCGCGCTGTTAGACACATATCCAATCTTTTGTGCGGAGAAGCTAAAGCGCACTCTACAGGACGTGGAGGCGCTAGTGGGATCACTTGCATTTTTTCTAACAGTGGAAACAACTCAAAATAGCATACAACATAATTTTTGCTCATAAAGGTAGGAGTAATACATCCTTCGGAACTGTAAACGGTCTACTTTTATTTGTGTGTATTCACAATATGAACAAAACGTTGTGCATTCATAAAATAAATAGGAAAACAGAGGATGCGCTTTCTGCCGTCTCGGTCTAGGAGCGCTTCACAATGATCAACTGAAACTCAGCGAATTGCCTCACAGACATGATAATATATATATATATACTGTATATATATCTATAGAAAGCTATAAATTACTAATTTAAATAAAATAACTCAAATCAAAAATAGAAACTCTTTCATTATGTAATCCGATGCATTTCTCTCTAAAAGCATGCACGTCCAAGGAGGAGATGACAAGTAATTATTTTCTTCACCACAATTGATGGATCTCTAAAATATAAAAATAAAGAAAAGCCTAAAACAGGCCAGATTATAAATTGTGTTTTATTTTAAATTCTATAAAATTAAAAAATAAAACAAATTATAAATGGCATAGGCCAGGGGTAGGCAGCGGCGGTGCTAGAGTCCTGGAGTTTAGCTCCAACCCTGAAAAAACCGCACCTGCCTGAATCTCCAGTAATTCTGAAGACCTTGATGAGCTTGTTCACATGTGTTTGATAGGGTTGGAGCTAAACTCTACAGGACAGCGGCACTCCAGGACCGACATTGCCTACCCCTGGCATAGGCTTTTTGTAAAACATTGTCCTATAATTGTATAGCTGCTTATATTTTCAGATTTGTATGTTGCTCTGTTCTGAATACCTTAAAATGTAAAGGATTTGCTGCAATGTAATTTTGTCTGATAGGCTATGTGAAATATTTATTAGGCCTAGCCTATTTTTTTTTTTTAACTCATGCAGCAAATGCTTTAAAAACAGCTTTAAAAATACACGATTGCATTCCAGATGCTTTTAAAGAACTTGGCTGAGACTTGGGCCAGTTATGGCCCATGTGTGGCTCTTGTCTGGAATCCAGATCTGGTCCGCACTAGGACCGTAATTCATTGCAGAATGCGGGCCAAGCAAAAGCTGGTTGTGTGGGCCAGAGAAAAATTGCTGTGTGGGATCTACTATCATGAAACATTTTATAATGGCCAAAGAAATTATGGAAGATAATTGTGAATCTGGAAGCTGTCTTTAATGATTTATAGTTTAAAGTAAGGGATTTTTAAAGCACTGCTTCTTCGATGCCCCCCACTTCCCTCAGGCATACAACACTATACTCTCTATAAAGATGTGCATTTTGGAAACAAACACACTACACGTATATTGAATTGAATATTTCTGTATATTTTCTGTCTTTGGCATTATGCCACAATACACCTCCACATCCTGGCCGATTAAGGCATGCGTTTCTTCCCAAAAGACATCAATTATTCATCTGCTCTTGTCAGACATTGTCTCTATGTTTACCATTTGATATGAATCAGCTTTCAGAATAAACATTGAATTGTTTTCTCAGAGATGATGCATATGGAGAAAAGTCTGAACCTTCATGTCAGTTTCTTCACTTGTTGGTCAAACGGAAGATGCTTTTGGATTAGCTGTCAGCTGAAGCTCCTGTATTATTCATGTGCATCCTGAAGTTATTCTGACTCACAGCGGTTCCTGTTTGTCATTAACATAGATCAGTTTTTTGTTGCCTGTTTTTGAGTGACATCACAGATGAAACGAGCTGGAGCGCTGATGACATCATATCTGACGCTCTGTGCAGGCGTGCTGTTATATCACAGGTAAATCTTGTGCGTGTGTTTGTGATTTATGAGGACACAAATTTGTAAAATTACATGGGTTTTGACAGGTATTACAACGAGAATATGACTTATGAGGACATTTCCCCATGTCCCCATATTTCAAAGGGCTTATAAATCATACAGAATTAGTTTTTTTGAGAAAGTAAAAATGCAGAATGTTTCCTGTGAGGGGTAGGTTTAGGTATAGGGCAATAGAAAATACGGGTTGTACAGTATAAAAACCATTACACTTATGGAGAGTCCCAGCAATTCACAAAAACAAACATGCATGCGCGCGCGTGTGTCTGTGTGTGTGTGTGTGTGTGTGTGCGTGTGTGTGTGTGTGTGTTTGTGTTTGTGTTTGTATTTGTGTTTGTATGTGTGTGTGTGTGTGTGTGTGTCTGTGTGTGTGTGTCTGTGTGTGCGCGCGTGTGTGTGCGTGTGTCTGTGTGTGTGTGTGTGTGTCTGTGACTGTGTGTGTGTGTGTGTGTGTGTGTGTGTGTCTGTGTCTGTGTCTGTGTCTGTGTCTGTGATTGTGACTGTGTGTGTCTGTGTGAGTGTGTGTGTGTGTGTATGTGCATGTGCGCGCGTGTGTTTGTGTGTGTGCGTGTGTGAGTGTGTGTGAGTGTGTGTGTGTGTGTGTGTGTGTGTGTGAACAGATGTAAAGTCCAGTGGAGCACAGAAAAGCACCTGTCCAAACTGCTGGTGTGTGCAATGCTAATTGTTCATCAGGGGTGGAAGGCAAACTTAACTCACAATGATTCAGCATCACCGTGAACATGAATGAGCAGCAGAACACACCACACTCACTTCCTGCTAAACCTCCACCTGCTGTCTGATGGAGCGACGATCCGTGAATCACATGGGCTTCAGTTCAGGCTGCTGTCTTCATTCATATAAGCACATGAATATTCAGTATATTTATATTCTGAACAAAGGTAGGACCTAATGCTTTTGCTTGGTTTCTTCTTATTGACTAACATATATTGATAACACTTTAGAATACTATTCCATGATTAATGAATAACTACACAAGAACACATGAGTAACGCAATATTAGCACTCTAGTAACTACTAGTAACTACCAAGAAACTCGAATTAATGAATTAGTAAGTAATAGTGCTTAGTCGAATGTGGTAGTTCACTATTAGTGTCACACTCTGTCTCTCCGTGTCTTGTGTTTCCCCTCCTCTCGTGCCCATATTTGGCTGTTCCTGTCCTCGTTTCCTCTTTATTAGTTCATTAGTTCCCAGCCCTGTGTCCTTAGTTAATTAGTCCCCAGCCCTGTGTGTTCAATTACCTCGTTTAGTTCCCCCTTTAAGAACCCTGTGTTTCCCTGCATCTGTGTCCAGTCTTAACGTCATTCCCCAATGTCCTGTTGGTATGTGTACCTGTGCTCCAGCGATCTCTTTGTGTATTCCAATAAAGTGTATGTGAAGGAAGTTCTACGTCTCCTCGTTCCTGGCTCCCCCGTGCACATCCGTGACAATTAGCTTATCAGTAACTATTATTTTTTCATACCTCCCTAAGAACTACTAAGATCTACTGTATACAGGTTCATAATAAATATGAACAAAACATAATGTATAATTAATTCTAAAATAAAGGTCATGGTAACCCACTAGTAATGACTCAAGTATTACCAACTTCTTCAGAAGGAATTACTAATTATTTGGATCAGTATTCTAAAGTGAAGTTCATGATAACTCCCTAGTATGACTGAAAACATTGTAAGCTTTTGAGAGTTTTGCAAAGTATTGGATAGTAACAATTCAGGCGGTACTACATCCTTCTAAAGGAATTACTGATGTTTTGGACCAGTATTCTAAAGTGAAGATTGTGATAACTACCTAGTAATTACTGAAGTCAGTGTTAACTTTTGAGGGTTTTGTAAGGTTTTCTATATAAATGCATAATTCATTCATAAAAAAACGTATTCTAATAGTGAACTACCAGTTTCAACAGAGTGCTATTACTTTCTAAATCAATAATCAGAGTTTATTGTTTTAAAGTAGTTACTACTTCAGACTCTGGCTTGACTTTTGGTAAAATATTTTGACCCACCCCAAACAAATTATTCCACTATCAGTCGACTATCGCCAAGATTCGAAAATTCCGATTCGACTAATCCGATTCGACTATGAAAATCCTTAGTCGGGGACACCCCTAATATATATATAATATATATGTGACCCTGGAGCACAATGCCATACAGTAGCACTGGTATATTTGTAGAAATTGCCAAAAATACATTGAATGGGTCAAAATTATCTATTTTTTTATTTTATGCCAAAAATCATTCTAGCGAATCTCCACTCTCTACCCAACAAACCGGACGAACGAACGCCTTCTGTTCTCCCGGACGAATAAGGATTTCTCAAACTCTGCTGCTCTGTGTTTTATGGAAACCTGGCTGAATGACGCCAGTGCGTTAAATCTGCCGTGTTGTGAGTTTGTGTTCAGATGTAACTGTGTTAAAGTAGATGTGCTGTTTAACTGCAAGCCATTCTATTCACCACGAGAGATTTGTTCGTTCATTCTCATGAGTGTTTACATTCCACCGCACGCCAACGCGAGATCAGCTTTACAGAAACTCACTGATCAGATTACAGAGACAGAACAAAAACACCCAGACTCTGTTTTAATCATTCTCGGGGACTTTAATAAAGCAAATCTCTCCCGCGAACTGCCAAAATACAGACAGTACTTCACATTTCCCACCGGAGACAGTAATATATTGGATCACTGTTACACAGAAATAAAGGATGCTTATCACTCTGTCCCACGGGCAGCTTTAGGACTCTCTGATCACTGTTTGGTTCATATTATACCAACCTACAGGCAAAAACTTAAATCTGCCTGTATTAAGAACTGTTAAAAGTTAGACTAATGAAGCAGAGCAAGATTTAAAAGCTTGTTTTGACCTCAATGATTGGAGTGTTTTTGAGGCTGCTTCAAACGATCTGGACAAGCTCAGAGAGACTGTCACATCATATATCAGTTTCTGTGAGGATATGTGCATCCTCAACAGGACTCGTTTAACCTACAGCAATGACAAACCGTGGTTCACTGCAAAACTCAGATAGCTCCGTCAGGCCAAAGAAGATGCTTACAGAAAGGCGGATAAAGTCTTGTATAAACGGGCCAAATACACACTGGAAAAGGAGATCAGAGTGGCAAAGATGAATTATTCTGGCAAGCTAAGGAACAAATTATTTTCCAGTGATTCTGCTTCAGTGTGGAAAGGTATGAAGGACATCACCAGTTACAAGACACCATCCCCCAGCACTCTGGAGAATCAACAACTGGCAGACGATCTGAATGAGTTCTACTGCAGGTTTGAAAATAAAACATTCATGCCTCCTGCAACCCCTGCCTCCCCCACACCTGCACTGCAGAAAAGAGAAGATAACGTGTGCCAGGTTTTCAAAAAGATCAAGATAAGGAAGGCACTAGGCCTAGACATGAGACACCAGCCTGTCTGAAATCCTGTGCTGACCAGCTGGTCCCCATCTTCACACAGATCTTCAACAGATCACTGGAGCTATGCAAAATCCCCTCATGCTTCAAATGCTCCATCATCATCCCCGTTCCAAAGAAACCCAAAACTACTGGACTTAATGACTACAGACCTGTGGCTCTAACGTCTGTGGTCATGAAATCATTTGAGAGACTGGTTTTGGCTTATTTGAAGGATTATTACTGGACCCACTGCAGTTTGCCTACAGAGCAAACAGGTCTGTGGATGATGCAGCCAACATGGGACTGCACTTCATCTTGCAGCATCTGGACAGACCAGTGACTTTGTTGAGGATACTGTTTATAGACTTTTAACACCATCATCCGGCGAATAAACTGACACACCTCTCCTCTATACTGTCAGAATAAACTGACACACCTCTCTGTCCCCACCTCCATCTGTCAGTGGATCACCAGCTTCCTGACAGACAGACAGCAGCTAGCGAGTCTGGGAAAATTAATATCCAGCACCCGTATGACCAGCAATGGAGCTCTTCGGGGATGTGTTCTCTCCCCACTGCTCTTTTCCCTCTACACCAACGACTGCACATCCAAAGACACCTCTGTCAAGCTCCTGAAGTTTGCAAATGACACCACACTGATCGGCCTCATCCAGGACGGAGACGAGTCTGCTTACAGACAGGAGGTTAAGGAGCTGGCTGTCTGGTGCAGTCTTAACAACCTGGAGCTTAACACGCTCAAAACTTTGGAGATAATCGTGGACTTCAAGAGAAGCCCCCCCGCTCTCCCCCCACTCACCATCATGAACAGCACTGTGACTGCAGTGGAGTCATTCAGATTCCTGGGCACCACAATTTCTCTGGACCTGAAGTGGGACAATCACATTGACTCTATTGTGAAAAAGGCCCATCAGAGGTTGTACTTCCTTCGCCAGCTGAGGAAGTTCAACCTGCCACAGGAACTGCTGAAACAGTTCTACTCTACCATCATTGAATTCATCCTCTGCACCACGTCAATAACTGTCTGGTTCAGCTCAGCTACCCAATCTGACCTCAGAAGACTACGGAGAGTAGTCCGGACTGTTGAGCGAATCATTGGTACAATGATATACAACCCCCCCCCCCTCCAAGAACTGTACTTATCTAGAGTGAGCAGAAGGGCTGGTAAAATCACTCTGGACCTCTCACATCCAGCACACTTCTTTGAACTGTTACCATCTGGTCGACGCTACAGAGCTCTGAGCACCAGAACAACCAGACACAGAAACAGTTTCTTCCCTCAGGCAATCTATCTCATGAACACTTGACATTAAACATGGAACACACATCACTATTATACACTATTTATTCATCACACATACTTATTTTTCATTTCAAATTTGCACATATCAGACCTGTACACACATAATTGTATATATTATAAATTGTGTTTTTCCTATTTTGTACATTACCTATTTGTAAATTATTATTTTATTATCTTTGTCCTGTCCTGTTACTGTCATTCAGCTGCACTGTGGATCTTCTGTCACTATAACAAATTCCTCGTATGTGTAAACATACCTGGCCAACAAAGCTCATTCTCATGTATAAATCTCAAATACACTTATGACTGGTCCAGGGTCACACACACACACACACACACACACACACACACACACACACACACACACACACACACACACACACACACACACACACACACACACACATGTGCATAGCTATATATATATAAAAATGTGTTGGTGAGTATTCAGACCATGTTAGAAAGAAAAAAAAAAGATTGTAGGTCACATATGTTTATGTTCTGGGCATGTTGTTATGAGAAACTTTGGTGTGATTACTGTCAGAAACAAACACACAGGTAATCACTGACTCTGACCTGCAATCTGAGCCCGTCTCCCTCTCAACAACACACATCAGCATCTATTACTGCACATTACAATGGGAATACTGTTTGCTTCTGCTTCTGCTTCCTCTTCATATCCACTTTATTTTTGTAAGTAAGCTATTGTCTGTTAATGTGCGAGACATCCAATGAATTACCCGCCAAAAAAAAAAATAAACTAGAAGAATGACATAGGGCCATAAATGGTGGGTAGGTTACAAGCACATTCAAGTTATTTTGCACCTGTGTTTATGTCAATAAACCTGGATAAAATTGACTGTTTATTGATATACTTCTTTTACTTCTTTTAATGACTTTTAAAGCAATAATGAGGCATGCATGTCTACGTACATCTTTCCAGAGATTGAGGAATAACTGCTCTGTCTGGAACTCTGCGGTGTCGCCATTCTGACTCCTTACTTCAACATCGCACCTATGAAATACAATATACACAGACTGAATGCATGGCATCATGAAGAGATCACAGAACAGTAAACACAGCAAATCTCATCAAGCAGTTACATTGACCACTAATATTATGTACTACTGAAGAGTTATTTTACAAAAACCGATAATTTTTTTTTCCGAAATCACTTTTTTTATTGCGCATTCCAAGTAATATCAATCAAAGTACAGTTGGGTTGTTTTGATTAAGTAATAATAAACAAATACAGGCAATTTACAAAATTAAAGTTCATTGAAAGTATGTTTTTGTTAACATATTATTGTAAATTCTTGTACATATATTTTTTTACATATTTTTTTTGTACATCTATTGTTTGGAATATGGTTCCCATAAATATTCGAAAGAGTATCTGTACATACTGTATGTATATCGAAGAAATACAAATGTGAAGATATGCTTATAATTATGTAGATGTATATTTTAAGTGTAGCTACTGCTGAGATGTATAGTTTGTGATGTGATAAGTTAATTTTGTATGTTTGTTATTGTTTTTTTATCTATTCGTATGACTGTTTGTTTTGGATTGAGTTGTGGACCCCAGGAAGACTAGCAACCACTTTGTGGAAGCTAATGGGATCCAAATAAACAATAAAACAATAATCAAATCTATGCCTCTAAAACTGGCTGGAGGATTGGCATGAAATTGAATTTATGGATTTGATCAAGCTTGGGTCAGAAAGTACCAAAATTATTTCTGAGTGACTGGTTATCTAACAAAATGCACAAGATATGCTATATAAGCTGTTGTAGAGATCAGTGTCCAGAGCAGGGATTTTTCTGCTGCTGAAGACTGCATGGATGGAGCAAAGGTACCAGCGTGGACCTTGTCAAAAATGATTAAATACAGCTGCACCAGACAGGACATGATCTAGAAACGTACTGGATAACATCCTGAATAAACATGCCAGATCTAACAAAAAATACAGGTAACAATTTAGATAAACTCCTAACCACTGCTTATTGATATTAAAGTCAAGTCAGCTTTATTTATAACACAAATTGTGTCAAAGCAGCTGCACAATATAAAAATTGTGTGTCAATAATGTAAAATGATAAGATGAAACACTCAATTTTCAGTTAAAGGCTTATTAAATAAGATAGTTGTAGTAGTTTAGGTATAGGGTTAAGGGATCTACAATATGGACATGCAAACTAAGACATTACTATGTGCTTTATTAGCATATAAACCACCAATATGCTCAAAATATAAGCAATGTACATGCTAATAAGCAACAGTTAACTGTGAATAGTGTTCCCTAATCTAAAGTATTACCAAAATACAAGTTCAAAATTCACTATATCCGGTAAAATGCATTTAATGCTCGCATAGTCTAATGAAGGATAATACATAATTCACTAGAAAATTTGTTTTGATTTAAAATGTGATTTTTACATACTAGCTTGTTATTCAGTTCATTACATTTAGCAGACTAAATAGGTTCCATAGAGTATATTACATTGTATCACTTGAACCTGGGCAAAGTAGTTGTCTGTCACAGAGCCAGTCACAATTAATAAAGCTAATTGGCAATTTAAAACATTATTGTCCAACATTATCGCAAATTGGCTTTCCAGCTAAGGTAAATCAATATTTATATTGCTTAACAGTAGTGATTTTATCTCTCACACGTGTCCTGCAACAGAGCAAAAACCAGGCGGTCACCATAAATACACTTTGTAATAGCTAATTATTAGGTTATAGATAGTGTGGTGAACAGAACATTACAGGGCCCCGTTCATGGCCGGGCACCTCTCTGACCTCAGCAGTGGACAAAGGATTGCTGCGTTTTGACTGGACCCCATGCAAGAAGAAGACCTCTGGTGCCAAGCCCGGGAAGGACAGGACTTCTCATTGACCCACGTGCAGTTTCTGCCCTTCAGCCATCTAGAGACTAGGTCAGGTTTTGGCCTGTGACCACCATATAAATTCCTTAGGCCCTCCGGATGCAGCGGCAGTGGGTGAAGCTAAGATCCATCCAAATCCATGCATGACTGTGTTTTCAAACCTTAAAACTGATGCAACTACAACATATCAATTTTATATTTATTCAGAAAAATACAATATCTCACAGGAGTACACCCCTCACATTTTTGTAAATATTTTATTATATATAGTTTCATGTGACAACACTGAAGAAATGACACTTTGCTACAATGTAAAGAAGTGAGTGTACAGCTTGTATAACAGTGTAAATTTGATGTCCCCTCAAAATAACTCAACACACAGCCATTAATCTCTAAACCGCTGGCCACAAAAGCGAGTACTCCCCTAAGTGAAAATGTCAAAATTGGGCCCAATTATTCATTTTCTCTCCCCGGTGTCATGTGACACATTAGTGTTACAAGATCTCAGGTGTGAATGGGGAGAAGGTGTGTTAAATTTGGTTTTATCGCGCTCACTCTCTCATTCTGGTCACTGGAAGTTCAACATGGCACCTCATGGCAAAGAAAAATAATCGTTGCTCTACATAAAGATGGCGTAGGCTATTGCCAAGACCCTGAAACTGAGCTGCAGCACGGTGGCCAAGACCATACAGTGGTTTAACAGGACAGGTTCCACTCAAAAAAATAAAGTTGAGTGCACGTGCTCAGCGTCATATCAAGAGGTTATGTTTGGGAAATAGATGTATGAGTGCTGCCAGCATTGCTGCAGAGGTTGAAGGGGTGGTGGGTCACACTGCATCAAATTGGTCTGCATGGCTATCGTCCTAGAATAAAGCCTCTTCTAAAGATGATACTGGAACCATGTCCTATGGTCAGATGAGACCAAAATAAAATTATTTGGTTCAGATGGCGTCAAGCATGACAAAAATACTGACAAAAATGTATGGCCTGAATGCACGGTAAGTCGCTTTGGATAAAAGCGTCTGCTAAATGCATAAATGTAAATATAAGCGTGTGTGGTGGCAACCGGGTGAGGAGTACAAAGACAAGTGTGTCTTGCCTACACTGGTGAGCTACAGTTCATTGAGGGAACCATAAATGCCAACATGTACTGTGACATACTGAAGCAGAGCATGATCCCCTCCCTTTGAAAACCAAAAAACCTCAAATTCAACTAAAATTTTATAATTTCTCTTTTTTTAATTTTTTGCCTGCAGTTTAAAATTAGTCTGTGCTCATTCAAACTCGTTTTGCCTGCAAGGGTCACATAATATATATAATAATATATATTTACATATACATATACATCATAATTGTTTGTCTGTGAATTTTTGTGAAATTTATTTGTGGATCATTATTGCGAATATGAAACAGTTCTAACCCCATACACCTGCAGTGCCCATTTCCCCAATCAGTTGAGCCCCCACAGATAATGACGGAGGCCAGGATACATAAGTGCTGGGACTGATGGCAGCCAAGTGACCTTTGAGAGGCAACAGAGCATCTGTTCTCATCAGCCGACTGAGTAGCATTAATCCATGCAGCGAGACAGCAGACTATGCCAGTCTATATGGCCGTTTCTAGTCTTGCATACTCCATGTGTGGGTAAGTTATGTAATTGTAACGCTCTTCCCAAGTCTGGTTAATATTGTGTTATTAACACGGTTTTGTTTAAATTTGCTATGTCTTGTTGGTAAAAATACAGATTTTGCAGTGAGAGGTATATTTCCCACAGAGTCACTGTTTCTGTGATGTTGGTGTGGCTGGAAGACTCTGTCCAGGTTCATCTCCCACCATTGATCTAAACTGAAGAGGATCTATTCTCTTCCTGTCCTTTCCTCCATAGTAATATTATTACACTGCCAAAATAATGTCTTATCTTCTGATTTACTGGCAGAATGCCATCCAGTGACTCAGTAAGCTTTAGTGCTTATTCCATGTTATTCATTGATGTATCTCATTTACATGATTCAATTTACACAGCCTGCTAACAGTGGAAGCCTGCGCTCTCTTCTGATTCATTTAATGACATCCTGCAGCAAGACGGTTTGACGTTTACGCATCTATGCTGGAAGCTGGTATCTATGATTTTGGAGTATGAATTATGCTAAGTCGGTAAAAATACACCTTTCTGTCACTTTATGATATTAATTATGATATGAGCAGTATCCAAAATTATAATATCACAATAGTAGTTTTGGTAATGCCCTGTCAGCATGAACACCTGTCCATAATTTTGTCCACTGACCTACACTTAAGTACAGTAACACAGAGGTGCGAGCTTAAACACAACTGTAAGCACTGCTGTCCTTTTATATGCTTCCATGTGCTCTTGCAGCATCTGTGGTGGAAACAAAATGCAAGAAGGCATTAATAGAGCTACCTTCAAATGAATCCTGTTGTGTTAATTCAGGTGCAGCTGCTTGATAAGAAACATGTCGACTTTAACTCGCTTGACTAACAAGATTCTCTTCAAGTTAGGGAAGAAATTAATTAGGGAAGAAAATAATAAAAGCATATGAACTAACAGCAAGGCAACAAGCACAGCGGGGCCAAGATGTTTGTTCATTTGCTTTTATTATTTTCTTCCCTAATTAATCTTCATGTTTTGGGCGTTACATCTGGATCCAGACACTCTTGTGGATCTGATTTCAGTATATCAGGATCCGGACACTCACGCTCCATGTTGAGAGTCTTCATCTGGTGCACATGGCTTCAGTTTCAGTTTTCATGCCATGTGCTCTTTTGTCCTGTCTTGACTGATTTCATGTGAGCACATGGCAAGAAAACTAAAACTGAAGCCATGTGCACCAGATGCACAAACACAGACCATCAACAGCAGTGGTGTCACAATCCTATACCCAGTGACTAAAAATGAACTGACAAAGGGCAATTGTGGCCAAATGGTTAAAGAGTTGGACTCATACATGAATCATGGCATGAAATGTAGGTTGGGGGAGTGTATGACCAGCGCTTTCTTCTATCCACAACTGAGGTGCCCCTGAACAAAGCAAACCGATGGATGTATGCAGGCACTCATTATTTTTGAGGGGGCACAAGTGGGTGGAGGGGGGGGATGGGGGGGGGGGTTGTTATCTGACACACAGCAGCCACAATGGCACTTATGTTTTATTAATATTTTCCTTTTTATTCAAAACATTCCCAAACGCATTAACTATATCATGAAATATCTCGATTGTCACCGAGATTATGATGGTCAAAGTAGCCTAATAATGTAAATTAACTATGCATAAAAACCTGTCTGTTTACTTAAGCAAAAGAAATGGGTGTCATGCCATAACATATTTTTAATACGACTTTTTTATATTTATAATTTATATTTAATGTGAATATTAAAAAACATTGTAAGTTAGACTACTTATCATAACACTTTCATTGTACAGAATGAGAGCAAAGAACATTTTCAATTCAGTTCAATCACTCTCAAAACCTCCCATTAAAATCACTGAAGCTTTTTACACTGTGAAATGAATATCTTACTTACAGATTCATACACACATCTGCTGTTTGTTGTTTCTGATGAGAGAATTAGCCAGAAAGAGGGATTCAGTCAGCGAGCGAGTGAGGAAAACACTGGCATTTTAGTGATGAACATTTCTGAATGGTCAGTGCATTCATACGCTCAACAGAATCGTGTGTGATTGTTTATTATGCGCAGTGCTGTTAAAACATCTGTATTTGGCTCAGCGCCAGCCAGTGAATGCAGATTTTAATTTAGCAGCTGATGATATGCACTGAATGTTCTAATCATGCCCATGTGATTGTACCACAGAACCTGATTTTACCAAGTGCTACATGTTCCTGGATCAACATCTTTGTAGACCCTGGAACAACATTGTTATTAACCAATCAGATTTGACGAAAACGTTTATAATTTTACAATCAGTGTTTGTTGCTTGTACATCCGTGTCATTCATCTATCATTTCCTCTGATTTTAGGGATTACTCATGGGTAAGGTTAGGTTTAGGTGTATGGAAATGGTGAAGATTAAAATTTTGGATTAAAATGTTGTTCCAGGGTCAACAATATATGTTGACCCAGGAACACATCTAACTCTGCAAAATCAGGACGTGCGATTGTATCACATATACAAAATATTATTCGGCTATTTTTTGTCTTTTGGAAGCTGCATTCAAAATCCACTTGGTTAAAAAATATCAGGGGGTACGTGCCCCTCACTTTGAATGGGCATGACACCTCTGGATGTATGTATCCAAAGCTCCTGGAAACCACAACCAATGTCTTGCTAAATCCACTTGGCGAATAAAACTCGTTCTAAACACAGGACAAGAACAAAGAAGTTCTACTTCAACCAGCTTTGTCAGTTTTATTTTTTCCATTGAAAAGCTCCCTGTCTTTTTCTTTCTCAAGAGCTGTCATTAAAACCACCTACAACATGAACATACAAATTGAAGTCGACAAGTTAAGCATGTCAATGACCATTAGCATTCACTTAAGTGACATGTCAAGTGCTATTGAAAATGATCTCATTTCACTATAAGAGCCAATTTCACTGGAATCAAGTGATTTGATACTGTGGTGACTAATGTAATAGTGGAATTTAGGCATCATTTTGAATGTATCTGTAGATGTTACGGAATAAAAAAGAGAAAGTAGTAACTTGGTTCTTGCAGAAACTGATTTCAATTTCTCAAATATTACATCATCCAACAAGATATTTGTGATAAAAGCTGTGCATTTCTAAAAATATTACATCAGGCTGGTTAAGTGCCCCTTGTATCATTTTAGACTATTTTATACCAGCCATACACAATTAGTAATGATATCAGCTTATTATCATCTCAGAAATACAGCAAGAATTGGATGTTTTAAACAAAGAGGAACACAATCATGTATTCATTACAAACTGGGTAACTTCTTACAGTAACAGGCCTTCCCAAAAAGGCCATGAAATAGTCATTAAAAAATCAAGAGAAATTAAGTGTTTTTTCTTCTACAGACTGACAGAGGAACATAATGTGCTTGTAGATTATAGACCTAAACTTCTTCTCTCATCGGGGACAGGTTTTTATAGAAGTATCTTTTGGTTATTTATTTTAAGTGTTTTGAAAAAGTGTTTTTTCAAGTGTTTTTAAGTGTTTTTAAGTGTTTTTAAGTGTTTTGAAAAAGTGTTTTTTCCTAAGTGTTTTGAAAAAGAGAGTAGTAATAATATAAATAAAATCAGTAAAAAAATAACCAGTTAGGGTTAAATTGCAATTTTCAATTATATGATCTACATTTTGACATGTTTGTTTGTAAAGAACTTTAAAGATGTGCATTACAATTAAACTCCTCTGATCTTACAGCTTTGAACAACATGATGCTTAGTTACTTAGTGTTACGTCCCAAGACACGTCATTTTTTTAAATGCCATTGTTGTTAATATTGTGAATCTGTGTGTGTGAGAGATTGTTTCCCTGATGCCCAACAGCCTGCTGGGAAGTGTAGTTTTTGCCTGTTTTCCTCTGTTCAGCTTGCATTTGAACAAAGGGAACTGGCTGTTCACCAGAGAGAGCTTGGCCTGTCTGTTTTCCCAGATCTAGTGCTTCTTCAAGAAAGCCTGTTGCACTGGATGTAGTTGTTCATTATTTTGCCCGCAGACACAGTAGGGAGGTGGGTGCCAATTTTATTTTACTAACCCCTGTTTTTCTCCTGGTTTTGTTGGGATAGTAAGGAAGTCAAGGAAGAGACATGTTGTGTATTTGACTTTTTGTTTAATTGGTAAGTTAGATTCCAGGTATTTTCCTCCTTTTGTTTGTTATTTTGGCCTTAACCTCTCCTGAAGCTAGAATCGTCTCATTATCTTTATCTTTCGAATTATCCATACTGTTCACCTTATTCTTAACCGCTGTACTAAAAAGACTCTACTTTGTAAATAAAATATTGAAGAGTTTCCCTGTGTGTGAGTGCTGGGATTGCAGCTAGAGCTAACAACTCTAAGCTCTTCTTTTTGCCCACTGCTTTTTACGTTTACTGATTAGTTTTTGTTCTTCTTTAATAGTATATGTAACTCCCCTTGTCACCCCTAGACAAAAAGGGGATGTAACATATTTGGCGGCTCGTCCGGGATTTGAACCGAGGACCTCTAAAGATATTTTGCTGATGCGTGTTTTATATCTCACACAGCCTTAAAATGATCCAGAGAGCTGAAAGATTGTTTCAAACAGTCTATTGTCTACTCTCAGTCTATTCAGTAAAACTCAAATCTGGCACTGCTACACAGAAAGAAGAAGCTGCTGGAGTAGGCCAAGTTCTCATGATCTAAACCAGGTACACTTTTCCAACTAACAAGGAATTTTATTCCTCATTGTTTGTTTTCATTACTCTTGCATAAATGGGTTGACTGAAAGTCGACAGAAGAATATCCCAAAATATATTTACATTTACATTTATTGATTTAGCAGACGCTTTTATCCAAAGCGACATACAGTGCATTCAGGCTATACATTTGTATTGTCAGTATGTGTATTCAGTATGTGTATAGAGAATGAAGAGCTCATATGGATGTAATTAGTACCTTTTTTTCCTTCCTTTAAACCGAGAGAACAAAAAGATCTTAATGCTCATTTGTGAGATATCTGACCACGTTATTACTGAATGACCTTATAGCAATAGACCTTTATGATTCAAGATAAAAAACTATCGTTAATCTAACGATCAATTATGCTTAGGCTGAATTCTCTACTCTGATTGTTTGGCAGGTGTCATAAGAGTATGAGTGATTCATGGTATGTAACTCCAAGCTCTGAAGAAGTTTTAATCAGCATGATTAAACAGTGGTAGAAGGAAGTAAATGTAAAAAAATAGTTTCAAAATAAACACGTCCCTGTTGAATAAACCAGCAAGCTGGTTAGGTATGTTTTAAAGCATGCCATCTTGTTTAAGATGGTCATGAGATGGTTATAATATGGCTTAAGCTGGGCATGAGCTAGTTTAAGCTAGTCCTGAGCTGCTTATAAGGTGGTCATGAGAAGGGTTTAAGCTAGTCCTGAGCTGCTTATAAGATGGTCATGAGCGGGTTTAAGCTAGTCCTGAGCTGCTTATAAGATGGTCATGAGCGGGTTTAAGCTAGTCCTGAGCTGGTTATAAGGTGGTCATGAGCGGGTTTAAGCTAGTCCTGAGCTGGTTATAAGATGGTCATGAGCGGGTTTAAGCTAGTCCTGAGCTGCTTATAAGATGGTCATGAGCGGGTTTAAGCTAGTCCTGAGCTGGTTATAAGATGGTCATGAGCGGGTTTAAGCTAGTCCTGAGCTGATATAAGGTGGTCATGAGCAGGGTTAAGCTGTTTCTGACCTGGTTATAAGGTGGTCACGAGCGGGTTTAAGCTAGTCCTGAGCTGGATATAAGGTGGTCATGAGAAGGGTTAAGCTGTTTCTGAGCTGGTTATAAGATGGTCATGTGCTGGCTTAAGCTGCTCCTAAGCTGTTTCTGAGGTGGTTATAAGATGGTCGCTTAAACCAGCTACCATGCTTCAAAACATACTTAACCAGCACATGCTAGTTTTTTTTCTAAAGGGATATAAACACATTTGTTTGGCAACTGTGCCATAACAAATTACCATGGCTTCTTGAGTGCTAAATTAATTAATTCAATGGCCAAATGGAAATGAGTCATTCCTTTCAAAAACTGACAGTCACAATAATATATTTTCAGGCAAATGCTGTACAGAGAGCAAATACTGCTCACTCTGTTACATAATCACTGCATCCTTTATTACAAATCACTGGTCGCCCTTCAACTAACTTCCTCAGAATGATTTGTGTATGAGTGCATGTACTCCATTGTCAACGACAGGACAGAATAGCAAATAATGATAACTCAACAAAGATGTCTGTCAAACAGATGGAAGGTGAAGCAGAATAAATGCAGAGCTGCATGTGGTGATGCTTCTGGAGAAGCTGTGGACCAGCAGCTCTTGTACAGCTGAGAGGCGTGTGGAGAGCAGGATGGTTAATCAGCTCTCAGTGAGAGGACGTGCTTCAGTAGACCTCGCCAATGTGACATATTCAACTGCTGAGGCATGACTGACTGAACCAGCATGTTTTCACTGTTTTATGTAGGTATTTGCACATAAAATTTACTGGTAAAAAATATATATACATATCTATGGATATATACAACATGGATATGATGACATAAGCAGTATTGCAGAAACAGAAATGTAAAACAAGTCCATTATATCATTCATATATATATATATATATATATATATATTAGAGGTGGGCATAGATTAATTTTTTTTAATCTAGATTAATCTAGATTAATTTTGGAATTAATCTAGATTAATCTAGATTAAAATGGCTCATTTGAATTCTGCCGAAGGCATTCAGAATATGTGTGCTACCCAAATAATGACTAAAAGTAAGTCTTTGAGAACGGGTTTCTCAAGCCAGGTGGCGCATTAGACCAGGGGCTCATCTCCTGTTTCCAAAATGCATCACAAACTTTAATCTCTTCCCGTCCCAATCCCACGAAAAAACTGGAGGAAAATCCCGTTCCACTCCCGGAAGAATGACTCCCATTCCCTCCCACTCCCGTGTTGTTGTTTTTTTGCCGATAACTGTCAATTACAGTACAAATATAGTACAGATCACAGCGTGCCCACCTTATTAGTTGAATAAAAACCCAAAATGTCGTTTTTTGTTATTATATTGAACTGAAAGCCATCTTATGCACAGTGTTGCACAGATTAAATTTCATGTAAATCATCCATGCTAACACACACGTCTTCTATTTTTATTTTTTAGACATTTCACTCTCTATAGATATATTTTTCAAAGAGTTTCTCGCTCAAGTTCACATGAGACCTAAAGCGCATCCTGTTTGCTTAAAAGCGCAACGTTTCGTTGTTATTCTGAGTGCACACAAATAAACGTAGAGTCTTTACAGATTCGAAAGATGTATTAGGCTACTTTTATCTGTATGACCAAGAATGACGGAGATTTTAAGAGCAAGTGAACGCACCGGAGCCTGTCCTGCAGCAAACGCGCTTCCACACAAACACTTCAATAGCGCACATTTCTCTAGGTTAACATCATATTGAGCGGCCATGTAAAGTTGCTACTACATACATCTTTCAGATGAAAAGCCATATTTGAGGTTGATGAATGATAGGTGAGCGTTTGGATGTCCTGCCCGATTGTATTACCACATAGACCAGCCGTTAACAATCTGTCCATCACGGACTGCGAGCCTCTAGTTCGAAGACTCGTTCTCGCCCCCTACAGTGCAATTCGGCTAGGTATACATCCGCACTAAAATATCAGGGTGAAAGTCATCATAGCTTGCGTAGTATAGACCCAGCTCCCAACCCAACTTTGAGAATAGATTAACGGCGATATTTTTTTTATCGCCGATAAGAGTCTCGCGTTAACGCAGCACGTTAACGCCGATAACGGCCCACCACTAATATATATATATAAGTGGTTACGGAAAGTATTAAGGGTCTGAATACTTAGGACCATGTGATATTTCAGTTTTTCTTTTTTAATAAATCTGCAAAAATGTCAACAATTCTGTGTTTTTCTGTCAATATGGGGTGCTTGTGTGTACATTGAGGAAAAAAAAGAACTTAAATGATTTTAGCAAATGGCTGCATTATAACAAAGAGTGGAATTTAAGGGGGTCTGAATACTTTCCGTACCCACTGTATATATATATATATATATATATATATTTTTTTTTTTTTAGATCACTTAACCTCATGCCCAAACCTAACCACTGTTCATAAAATTATGAAAATTAAACAAGCTGGAAAAAACAGTAGTTACAAGATAGGATATTTTTGAGCCATTAAACCCTGCTATGGCTCAAACTAACCCTAATTATTTCCCTAAAATTATATAGTTTAAAGAAAAATGTCAAAGGCAGACAAGTGCAATCACAACAACCTATTCCAAAAATGCAGTCCAAATAACAATGTCTTGCATTTGAGATGCTCTCTGGCAGTATACGATGCTGGGGTACAGAATAAAATGTAATTTGTCAATAGCTAAAATTGAATCCTCACTCTATGAATGTGCTCACAGCTCATTCAAATTAATACATCCCTCAAAACATGGCATGTCCCAATCGTTGGCAAATGAGCATTTGATTTAGCCCTTCTCGAGGCTTGAAGTGCAGATTTTGGTGGTCTACAGTCTCTACTGAGGATGGAGATGTATAAAGACTTGTGTGCTCCTCACACAACTCGTCTCTTAATTCCTAACCCTAACTTAATTTATGAATTGAATTGAACCAACACTGAACTGACTTGAGCTGAATAATGTCTTTGTAGAGCTGCTTTGTAACTGAATTGAGTTTGTTTCTTGTACAGCTTTTATGTGTATTTCATCAATGTGAAGCCACACACGGGCCACTGTGTTTCTGCTCCAAATGACTACAGCACTCAAGAGTGGAACAGTTTGGAAATAAGGAGAAAAGAAAATTAAAGTATTTTCTGTAATGAGCAAAACATTGTCGAAAGGCAGGACAGGGGTACACATAAATATTCATTATGACAGCAGATAATGAAAGAAAGTCTGCATGGTATCACCTCTCACCAGTAACTGGCCACGCCACCACACTCTATTCCACAATAGTAGGTTTAATCGAGGTAAAGAGTAGCTTATTTAACAACAACTGCTGCCATAATGTCAGTGTACACTGAAGACCGTCATCATGAAGTCCCAGAGAAACCCCAGACGGGTTCGATTACTCAGTGAGGTCAGGTTACTGTTTAAAGAGACCCTCCCTCTAGTCTAGAGTATGGGTTTGAGAGTACAAAACTGAATTAATAGTAATTATGCTGACATCTGTCTAATAAACCGCACTACTGTATGTAAAACTGTCCTTTGCCATTTCAAATACGCAAGAGTTCCTTATCTTCTCATAAAAGGACAGAGGGATGCATAAAAGAAGACTTACAGTATAGACAAACAAAAAAAGTGTGCCTTACCTTTTTATAAAGCTATTTAAAAGCTGCTGTCACCCAAAGACACAGATGATGGCAGATGATTTCGGTAAAGAGTTGAATAGAGGGTCACAACTCAGGGAACATCTCAGCAGTTACAGAGACATTCATGTCCAATGAAACGGTGAGACTTTCAACAGATGGGATGCATGCGGCTAAACACCTTGAGCCGCTTAATAATGGATGAAATGCAACTAGACTCTCAAATGCACATGCTGTCCGCGTGCTCTGTCATCATCACTGCTAGCACTTTCTATTGATGTGTGTCTGAGGAAGGAAAAGCTAAATCGTCCATGCCATGCCATGTATAAAATCATTTAGTGTTCATTTCTAACTATACATTAACCAATCAGTGCTATGCCAGTGAATGCTCATCCCGAAAGGAGATCTATAATGTGGTCAGTTTAGAGTTGTGGATCTTGTGGATGTGGACCTCAGAGCACCGGACTGGCAGGATCTCCTGTAAATGCACTTTAAGTCCAAATTATAGAACTATATATACAGGTGCTGGTCATATAATTAGAATATCATCAAAAAGTTGATTTATTTCACTAATTCCATTCAAAAAGTGAAACTTGTATAATGTATACATTCATTCCACACAGACTGATATATTTCAAGTGTTTATTTCTTTTAATTTTGATGATTATAAGTGACAACTAATGAAAAACCCAAATTCAGTATCTCAGAAAATTAGAATATTGTGAAAAGGTTCAATATTGAAGACACCTGGTGCCACACTCTAATCAGCTAATTAACTCAAAACACCTGCAAAGGCCTTTAAATGTCTCTCAGTCTAGTTCTGTAGGCTACACAATCATGGGGAAGACTGCTGACTTGACAGTTGTCCAAAAGATGACCATTGACACCTTGCACAAGGAGGGCAAGACACAAAAGGTCATTGCAAAAGAGGCTGGCTGTTCACAGAGCTCTGTGTCCAAGCACATTAATAGAGAGGCGAAGAGAAGGAAAAGATGTGGTAGAAAAAAGTGTACAAGCAATAGGGATAACCGCACCCTGGAGAGGATTGTGAAACAAAACCCATTCAAAAATGTGGGTGAGATTCACAAAGAGTGGACTGCAGCTGGAGTCAGTGCTTCAAGAACCACTACGCACAGACGTATGCAAGACATGGGTTTCAGCTGTCGCATTCCTTGTGTCAAGCCACTCTTGAACAACAGACAGCGTCAGAAGCGTCTCGCCTGGGCTAAAGACAAAAAGGACTGGACTGCTGCTGAGTGGTCCAAAGTTATGTTCTCTGATGAAAGTACATTTTGCATTTCCTTTGGAAATCAGGGTCCCAGAGTCTGGAGAAAGAGAGGAGAGGCACAGAATCCACGTTGCTTGAGGTCCAGTGTAAAGTTTCCACAGTCAGTGATGGTTTGGGGTGCCATGTCATCTGCTGGTGTTGGTCCACTGTGTTTTCTGAGGTCCAAGGTCAACACCGCCGTATACCAGGAAGTTTTAGAGCACTTCATGCTTCCTGCTGCTGACCAACTTTATGGAGATGCAGATTTCATTTTCCAGCAGGACTTGGCACCTGCACACAGTGCCAAAGCTACCAGTACCTGGTTTAAGGACCATGGTATCCCTGTTCTTAATTGGCCAGCAAACTCGCCTGACCTTAACCCCATAGAAAATCTATGTGGTATTGTGAAGAGGAAGATGCGATATGCCAGACCCAACAATGCAGAAGAGCTGAAGGCCACTATCAGAGCAACCTGGGCTCTCATAACACCTGAGCAGTGCCACAGACTGATCGACTCCATGCCACGCCGCATTGCTGCAGTAATTCAGACAAAAGGAGCCCCAACTAAGTATTGAGTGCTGTACATGCTCATACTTTTCATGTTCATACTTTTCAGTTGGCCAAGATTTCTAAAAATCCTTTCTTTGTATTGGTCTTAAGTAATATTCAAATTTTCTGAGATACTGAATTCGGGGTTTTCATTAGTTGTCAGTTATAATCATCAAAATTAAAAGAAATAAACACTTGAAATATATCAGTCTGTGTGGAATGAATGTATACATTATACAAGTTTCACTTTTTGAATGGAATTAGTGAAATAAATCAACTTTTTGATGATATTCTAATTATATGACCAGCACCCGTGTATATATACACCAAAGGAAGGTATCTGAATGTCTACAGGAACTAGGAATCCTTACAGTTTGCTTTGCATCTGAGTGGGTTGAGGACCAGTACAAAATAAATAAATAAAAAGCTAGACAGTCCAGAACAGACAGTGAATGCAAAGGCATTGAAAGAGTAAAAAAAATGGATTGTGAACTGATGCATTTGTGAAATGCGTCATTTGTGGTGCTTTGGATTACTCTAGATGTATAACAATATTTTTTCTTAATGTATCTATAATGTTTCTGTATGTCCTGCATATGTCTGCTTATTAATATTATTTTAATGAATAATATTTTAATGAAGATTTTGACATCTCTTTGTTTGTCTTCAATGGCTTCAGGTGATATTTCATAACATGCCTACGCCTGACAAAAGACTCTGTGGTTGTTTGAGGATGTGTGTAAAGCCAAAGGTCACAATTACAGACTCCTTGAAAGCGACTGATTAGTGCAGCAGCAGATCTGAAGACTCCCTTTGGGACGTCCTTCATGCAGGGTTACATACACACTAGCGCTGTGGGATATCCAAACACAAATGTCCTCTTAACTAGAGATGAGAACAGCAGCGCTCCAGAGAAACATCGGCAGCATGTCCTCTACTGTAGCTACACTGAATTATGCTTATTAATACGTTTATTACAACACACTGTTTCTACTGCCATGTGGGATATAGTGTGGGGGCTTACTGTATTAATCCATGCACGTGTTTGAATATTATGTGTTTTTATATTTTATGGCACAGTATGAAAATACCATTTATATTACACACAAGGCAATACAAACAAACCCCAGTGCTTTCACAGGCCTCAGTTATGAGTATGAGAGTGATGAACAGTGGGAGGAAACGTGACAGTCCTGCAATGAGGATGAACGCAAGCGACCGGTGACAAAATCAGCTGCCTTTGTTGTGTTGTCACGAGCTCCTTCAGACAAAGAGAATGGCAAACAAGACTGCAATAGGCCCAACAGCTGTACTTCCCTGTTTTATATACACTATTGAGAGACAAAACAGAAGCTCAAGCAGCAGCTCAAGCTTTACAGACCGGCCACTTTAAAACTGCTTATGAAGACGATTCACAAGCTGTAAGAGAAGAATTCCCTGCAACCCTCCGCTTTGAGTTTGGAGTAAAGTGCTGACTGCGAGCCTGCATGGGTGAGTTCGACTCCAGTTCTGACTCTTATGAAACAAAGAGGCTTTCTGTGTGGATCGAGGGGAGTAACAGTATCCCTGAACCATTGAAATCCACGGATGCATTTGTTTGAGTCAGTGGAGTCTCGCTCATCTCTAGATGCTCATTAAACGGTTCTGCTCCTCCAGCTCTGTTATTAGTGGTAGACTCTCCATATGCACCATGTTTCACATAAACAGCTCGACAGCAGCAGTCAGAATTTGAGAGGTCACTTTTAAAATGCGTCTGTAGTGCATGATAACAGTGTGACTAACTAATTCAAGACAAGTGAACATGGAATATCTATTAATGAATCCAGGTTTAAAGCTCCTATCCCCAGACACGAGACACTTTTAATACTGCACAGAAAAACATATCATTGGATGATTTTATTATCATGCATGCTGATGATGCTGCCTAATAAACCGTCCCACACACACTGAGTTCAGTGGGTCACGGCACCCCTTACTCATTCCAGAAGAAACCCTCTATAAACCAAGTGCATGTAAATAAAACACCACTTACCAGGGCACTTTGTCAGTTTCTCACAGTTTGTGCGCTCCATTCAGTAAGGTCTCCACTGCGCGATGTTCACTGCGGCTCTGGGACTCGCCTGCAATGAGCTGAGCCCACATCTCTTCTTCAGTCAAGCAGCATAGTTTCAGCCGGGCAAAAGTCCAACCAGACACTATTTCTGTCTGCCATATGAGCGGCAGGGTTGTGCTTTTCAAGACATTCTGTGGTCAAACATGTAATTGCAGAGTTGACCGGCTATGGTAAAGTGTAATTGTAGACTTCATCGGAACGGTACATGGTTAAGAGCTTTAAACTCCCTTAAAAACAACTGGAGTCACATAAATAAATCTGGGCCTGGAATCCAGATGTGGGATATGAGAGAGACGGCGGGGAAAACAGTTAGGAGAGCCAGGGCTGCTGCTGCGATGGGAAAAAAAACTCTTTTTTTGACAAATCTCAGAAGACGGGAGATTTTGGGAGGAGCTGTCTGAGTTTAGTTATTCCTAGACTTTTGCCATTAAACTTTCAGAGTATCTGATTTCGCTTGTGGAAAAATCAGCCATGAAAAAAAAAGCCTATGAAAACAAAAGACTGCACATGCTGAGGAATGCATAGTACATTTCACTGGAAGTCATCGGTTCAGAAACACATTGAGATGTTCAGTCAGACCGTGAAATATACAATGAACAAACAGGGGAGGGAAAATGACCTTTTGCACTTTAATGGCTTGCTGTTGTTTGTAAAGAAGGAGAACCTTGCTCATGCTTTCACGGTTTGTGACGGTTGAACTAACAGACAGCTGTTCAGTATTAACAGTGCTCTCTTCAACGGAAAATCGCTGAGAAACCAGCGAAAAAGAAAACAATCCCTGATTTCAAGCCTGCCACGATCTTCCAAGCTGATTTTCCATGTGGAGACCGCATGAGCCTCCACTGACCGCTGAGTTCATCCAAATGGATCGCATGGAGACCGTAAAAACTATTAGTGAAAAATGAATTTCTTATAATGGCTATAATTTCAGGTTATATAATGTGACTTCCAGTAAATTGCCATTAACCACAAGAACAAAAGTTACACCAGAAGTGCATATCTTTCCTCTCTGTTTTCTTCAGCAATAGTATGTGTGCAGAAAAACAAATAGCTCTAGCTGCTTAAAGCGCCTTAATGCATAATTACAGACGCTGCGTGATCTGCGGTTCAAGAACTGCACAAAGTGTTTTAAGTCCAATTGAATGTTTGTCTCAAACGAATATCATCAGAAAACAAGTTTTTTGTGTGTGATTCTGATTTAGTGTCACAGAAGCAATGAGACATTGAAAACATGGACAAATGACTAGATCATTTTAGCAGTGCTTTTGAAAAACTGGATATGTTATAATATTAAATTCTAATCATGTATTTTCACCTGTTGGAGGATAAAACAGGTGAGAAATCGCCACGATTTGAAGCGACCGCACCGACACACTGTTTTCCTGTTTAATACTGTAAAGCTGCTTTGACAAAATCTGTATTGTTAAAGCATTATACAAATAAAGGTGACTAGACTTGACTGAACCAATTGCAACAAACTGTTAAATTTATGAACACCTTTAGAGAGTTCTTCGTTTCAGCTGGCTGTAAAATATCACCATTTATAAAATCAAAAACCTCAAAAGCATTCCTTTTTTTAAAGTTAGATTTGTTCTGAAAAGTAGGCTTTTAAAATGAGACTCATTCTGCCACCTGTTGGACGATGATGGTGCAACACTTTCTCAAGTTTGAGTGCATGAACTGGCCCTCGAGGTCCACTGTCCTCGCCTGACCGTAGCTTTCTAGTGATCTTGATGAGCTTTTTCAGGGTGTGTTTGATTATTGGAGCTAAACCCTGCAGGCCGGTTGACCTCGAGGGCCAGAGGTGAGAAGCTCTTATTGCAGGATTATATCACGTCCAAGCTATTTTGGAGTTCATCTTGTTTTGTTATTCCCTGATGTTAATGGCCCTTATCTTCAGCTGCCACCGGTCAACAATCACAACAAACCCCGCAGATGTGAAACGATACCATGAGATTCAATTAGAGAGATGATGCTGAACGACGTCATGTTTGAGAATCCTTCATCTCCTTTATACACGGGCAGTTCAGCAGGTCCCGTTTGTTAATAAAGCTGAATGAGAGCAAACACTAATCTCAGAAGTTCATGACAACACAAATACAGTGTTTTCCATTTATTATCACAAACATGAAGGCACAAATCCACAGCCGTCCTGAAGACACAGAGATGGAGAATAAACACAATGTCTTTATGAATCTGATTTATTTCATATAAAAATCTAAGGATTTCTCTGTGTTTTAGACGCTCTGTCAATACACAAGCAATAATATCACAAGTGCTTAAGTGCATTTTTTTTAATTCTGCCTTGGGTTGGAGAGAGAGATCCCTGCCGAGAATACCGCAGGGACAGTGAGGTGATTTCTGCAGCTGTAGTTGTTCTGTTTTCGACCCGAGTTCACAGCTGAAACAGGAGAAGCAGAATATCAGGAAGGCATGCCCACAGTAAAGACCGGAGAGACTCTCAGAAGCGTCTTCATACCCCTGCTCGACTGGAGCCGCTCACATCCCAGAGTTTCTCCTCCGGCGGCCGAACGCTTGGGAACCCACGTTAGTCGGGAGGAAGTTGGTGTTGCCCATCCCTCCGGAACGGCTGAGGAAGTCTGCCAGACGGTGAGTGACACACGTGGCTGTGTTACAGGCACGCTTCTGCTTGCTTCAACACAGAGCGAGAGCAGACTTCACTGGCTGTTTCTGTTACAGCAGGCTTTAGATTACGTTCATGCATTACTCACATATATATAGTTATTTAAACCAGGGGTTTTCAAACCTGTCCTGCAGTTTGTATGTCTCCCTAATCAGACACACCCAATTTAGTTCTTGCAGCCTCTACTAACGAGCTGGATCAGGTGTGTTGATGAGGGACACATGCAAAATGTGCAGGGCATGGGGTCCTCCGGGTTTGGCAACCCCTGATTTGCACCAGTCTTATTATTTGATCACATTCACAGACGTCTTACCTGCAGAAATCTTGATGTATTTGATGTTTATTTGTAGAGGCACTCATTGACAACATGCACATGAAAATTAATGTAACTAATAATTTGACAAAGTCGAGTTCCTGATATAAAAATAACTTTATTGGATTTTAACACTTTAAAGAAATCATACTGTTTTTATCTTTAACTTTATAATACATGTATTGACTTATTCAAGAGACATGTGTAAAATGCACAAATAAACTATTCCTGAATTTGACTATGTACAGTTTCAGTAACACTTTAGGGAACACTTATTCTCTTAACTACAACTTTCCCCTCAATAACCTCCTAGTTTGATGCTTATTAATAGTTAGTAAGGTAGTTGTAAAGTTTAGGTACTGGGTACACTGTAAAAAAAAAAAAGTTGAGCAAACTTAAATGTTTAAGGCAACCAGCTTCAGCAGATTTTTGAGTTTTCTTAACTTGTTGTTTTGTTTATGCAACAAAATTTGAGAAAACTCAAAAATCCTCAAAAAAACTCAAAACTGTGATAGCGTAGGATTAGGGATGTAGAATAAGGTAATGTAGAATAAGGCATTAATTAGTACAAATAAATGACTAATATTCTAGTTATATGCATGCAAATAAGAAACAAAGACCGTAAAATAAAGTGTTACCGAATTTTAATCTAGATTTGTAACATGCCTTTCTCTGCCAAAAGAAAGAAGGAGAAAACCAATGCAACCAGCCGTTTGTGTGCGATCAGTCAAGCAGGCAGAATCCACATGCACAGTTAGGGTTAGATGGCGTTAAACGATTCTTCGTAGCTCGTAAACTGATTGCCCTCGAGCAGGCTGCGTTTCTTGCCGGGCGTACCGGCGCCCACGTCCGTCTGCGGGAACGTTTGTAATTTGTGCAGCTCCTGGGTGAGTTTGCCCAGCACGCAGGTGCTGAGATTGGAGCAGCGCTTGGACAGGAATCTGCCCTGGCTGTCGGGAGAAACACACATGCACACACATCACACATGCAGGGTCCCAGCCAGACCACCGTTAGTCTTCATACAGAGCCCTTCACTGCATGCATCAGGTTAAGAGAGAGAACATGCTGTGAGTCTAACAAACAAAACTCTAACATGCAGCCATTTCGGGAAGGTTGACATGCTGCTGTTAGGAGAGCGGACAGGGTTTTACTGCATTATACTGAAACAAAGGACGATTCGGGCAGAGAGGCTCTCACACAAATCCCTCACTTAACTAACTGGATCTACTTTGACTGCCTCTCGCTGAAGACTGTGAGAGAACATACCTGCTGTCATCGTTCAGCGGCTCCAGCTCCTCCGCGGTCATCTGCACTACGTTTTTGACTAAAGCGCTCAGTAATCTTCGTGCTTCGTAGTCCATGAGCACAAATCTGTCTGTCAGCGAGTCTGACCCAGGTCTGGAGACAAATATGAAGAGTTTGCCACCTGGTGAGCAGTGTTGGGCAGTAACTTAGTTACTGTAAAAATATTACTTTTTGCAGTAACGAGTAGTGTACTAATTACTAATAAGATTTCAGTAATAATATTACAGTTACCATCCATAAAACAGCTTAGTTACTTTTGATGCCTCATCCCCATTTATTTAAAATCCAGCAATCAAATGATTCCTATATTTATTTTAATAATTTCCGCAGATGCATGTGATGTCCCCGGCACAGCCGGCAAGTTCGTAATATGGAAAAGCTTATAGATATATTGCATTATATTGATTTTGAAAGGAAAAAAGATTATCTGAACACTGTTGTGCATTACTTTACTCTGGCGTTACATCCCTCTGATCAGCATGTGCTACATTATAAATTATGCATTTTTTTATACAGCGCTTTATTGTGTATTGTTGTACACCCATAGCTCTTTTACAATAACGTGGGGGGGTCTCTCCTCAACCACCACCAGTGTGCAGCATCCACTTGGATGGTCATATTACTATAATTAAAAATATTTTTGGAAAATTAAACCATTTCTTACAAACTTATGTGATTTGATAAACTACATAAAGAAATATAATGGTATATGGGTAACATAGAAATTACAATTAGCTTCAAGCTACCTGCTATGACAATTAATGAGATGAATACATCACTTCTACTTGAATGTCATTATCAGTCATTGAGTGTTTGTAATAACTTCTGACTGCGATACAATGTGGATTTTTTGAGGCAGAAATGTAACATTCTAAAATAATTTTATGTGGAAGATACAAAGTTACAACTTCTGTGAGGCGTGAAGAAAGAGTGTAATTAGTAGTGTAACTAATTACTGTTGCCATAAAGTAATAAGTAAAGTAACAGTGTTACTTTTGAAAGGAGTAACTAGTGAGTAGTATATTACATTCTAGCCCAACACAGCTGAAGGATCCATCAGAGAAAACGAGAAGACTTTACCTCGCTGGGGCAGCGTTTGAGCCGTGCATCTGGCACACGACTGCGGCGTAAACGACGAGGAAGGTGGAGATCTTCAGCATAAACATGGTACCCTGAAACGGAGGATTTTAGAAGTCATCGTCTGTCTGATTTTACTCTCAAATTCTGCGAGGGTGGGCTGCGCCACACACAAACTCAGTGTGAACATCTGCTGATGCCTCAAACCAGTTAGTGGAATGAAAGAAAGCTCAAAAAACGGTCTTACCTCACCTTGTCTTTGCTGTTTGATAAAAATATTGATTCTCTGAATGCAACGACCGCCTTGGTACTACTGTGTGCGGCTTCTGTGGTCAAGCCCCTATATATTTACTATGAGGAGTTGTGTCTTATCTGTGTGGGTGTTTAATTATCTCCCATCGGCCAATAAGCAGACAGACAGTCAGCCAATCGTGGCTCTGGCGCTCAAATAATGTCTAAAGATTTACTGTGACGTTATTCTTGAGCCACTAAGTGCTCTAATAAGTAAATTCATGCCTATTTGAAGCTGTCGATATCTGCGCTTGCATCTACATTCAGGTCATTCATTTATCTTAAATCAAACAAATGCTCTGAATCAGGAGCGTAGCCAGAAAGTAGATTCTGGATGTGCATCAGAAAAACTGGGTGTGCCACATTTATTGTCAGATTAATGCAAAAAAATAAAAATAAATATAGCATGCTTATTGGGTATTAATATGTTAGTTTAACCATTTCATTTTTGTGTAGGCTACATGTGTCTGTTATCCTATCCTGTGTGTGTATCTGTTTAAGCAAGTTTAATGATTATTAATATGATAGTTTAACCATTTCATTTATATTTGTGTGTGTGTGTGTGTGTGTGTGTGTGTAGGTGTGTGTGTGTGTGTGTGTGAGTGTGTGTGTGCCTGTGTGTGTGTGCGTGTGTGTGAGAGAGAGAGAGAGAGAGAGAGTGTGTGTGTGTGTGTGTGTGTAACGCGCTCCGAAGCCCCGAACTGAACAAATTGACTCGCGAAACGCGCCCTGAAGCCCCGAACTGAACAAATTGACTCGCGAAACGCGCTCTGAAGCCCCGAACTGAACCAATTGACTCGCGAAACGCGCTCTGAAGCCCCGAACTGAATCAAATGGCTCGCGAAACTCGCTCTGAAGCCCCGAACTGAATCAAATGACTCGCGAAACTCGCTCTGAAGCCCCGAACTGAATCAAATGACTCTCGAAACGCGCTCTGAAGCCCCGAACTGAATCAAATGACTCGCGAAACGCGCTCTGAAGCCCCGAACTGAATCAAATGACTCGCGAAACTCGCTCTGAAGCCCCGAACTGAATCAAATGACTCGCGAAACGCGCTCTGAAGCCCCGAACTGAATCAAATGACTCTCGAAACGCGCTCTGAAGCCCCGAACTGAATCAAATGACTCGCGAAACGCGCTCTGAAGCCCCGAACTGAATCAATTGACTCGCGAAACGCGCTCTGAAGCCCCGAACTGAATCAAATGACTCTCGAAACGCGCTCTGAAGCCCCGAACTGAATCAAATGACTCGCGAAACGCGCTCTGAAGCCCCGAACTGAACCAATTGACTCGCTAAACGCGCTCTGAAGCCCCGAACTGAACCAAATGACTCGCGAAACGCGCTCTGAAGCCCCGAACTGAACCAATTGACTCGCGAAACGCGATCTGAAGCCCCGAACTGAACCAATTGACTCGCGAAACGCGCTCTGAAGCCCCGAACTGAACCAATTGACTCGCGAAACGCGCTCTGAAGCCCCGATCTGAACCAAATGACTCGCGAAACGCGCTCTGAAGCACCGAACTGAACCAATTGACTCGCGAAAAGCGCTCTGAAGCACCGAACTGAACCAATTGCCTCGCGAAACGCGCTCTGAAGCCCCGAACTGAACCAATTGACTCGCGAAACGCGCTCTGAAGCCCCGAACTGAACCAATTGACTCGCGAAACGCGCTCTGAAGCCCCGAACTGAACCAATTGACTCGCGAAACGCGCTCTGAAGCCCCGAACTGAACCAATTGACTCGCAAAACGCGCTCTGAAGCCCCGAACTGAACCAATTGACTCGCGAAACGCGCTCTGAAGCCCCGAACTGAACCAATTGACTCGCGAAACGCGCTCTGAAGCCCCGAACTGAACCAATTGACTCGCGAAACGCGCTCTGAAGCCCCGAACTGAACTAATTGACTCGCGAAACGCGCTCTGAAGCCCCAAACTGAACCAATTGACTCGCGAAACGCGCTCTGAAGCCCCGAATTGAACCAATTGACTCGCGAAACGCGCTCTGAAGCCCCGAACTGAACCAATTGACTCGCGAAACGCGCTCTGAAGCCCCCAATTGACTCGCGAAACGCGCTCTGAAGTCCCGAACTGAACTAATTGACTCGCGAAACGCGCTCTGAAGTCCCGAACTGAACCAATTGACTCGCGAAACGCGCTCTGAAGTCCCGAATTGAACCAATTGACTCGCGAAACGCGCTCTGAAGCCCCGAACTGAACAATTGACTCGCGAAACGCGCTCTGAAGCCCCCAATTGACTCGCGAAACGCGCTCTGAAGTCCCGAACTGAACCAATTGAATCGCGAAACGCGCTCTGAAGTCCCGAACTGAACCAATTGACTCGCGAAACGCGCTCTGAAGCCCCGAACTGAACCAATTGACTCGCGAAACGCGCTCTGAAGCCCCGAAATGAACCAGTTGACTCGTGAAACGCGCTCTGAAGCCCCCAATTGACTCGCGAAACGCGCTCTGAAGCCCCGAACTGAACCAATTGACTCGCGAAACGCACTCTGAAGCCCCGAACTGAACCAATTGACTCGCGAAACGCGCTCTGAAGTCTCGAACTGTACCAATTGACTCGCGAAACGCGCTCTGAAGCCCCGAACTGAACCAATTGACTCGCGAAACGCGCTCTGAAGTCTCGAACTGAACCAATTGACTCGCGAAACGCGCTCTGAAGCCCCGAACTGAACCAATTGACTCGCGAAACGCGCTCTGAAGCCCCGAAATGAACCAGTTGACTCGTGAAACGCGCTCTGAAGCCCCCAATTGACTCGCGAAACGCGCTCTGAAGCCCCGAACTGAACCAATTGACTCGCGAAACGCACTCTGAAGCCCCGAACTGAACCAATTGACTCGCGAAACGCGCTCTGAAGTCTCGAACTGTACCAATTGACTCGCGAAACGCGCTCTGAAGCCCCGAACTGAACCAATTGACTCGCAAAACGCGCTCTGAAGCCCCGAACTGAACCAATTGACTCGCGAAACGCGCTCTGAAGCCCCGAACTGAACCAATTGACTCGCGAAACGCGCTCTGAAGCCCCGAACTGAACTAATTGACTCGCGAAACGCGCTCTGAAGCCCCAAACTGAACCAATTGACTCGCGAAACGCGCTCTGAAGCCCCGAATTGAACCAATTGACTCGCGAAACGCGCTCTGAAGCCCCGAACTGAACCAATTGACTCGCGAAACGCGCTCTGAAGCCCCCAATTGACTCGCGAAACGCGCTCTGAAGTCCCGAACTGAACTAATTGACTCGCGAAACGCGCTCTGAAGTCCCGAACTGAACCAATTGACTCGCGAAACGCGCTCTGAAGTCCCGAATTGAACCAATTGACTCGCGAAACGCGCTCTGAAGCCCCGAACTGAACAATTGACTCGCGAAACGCGCTCTGAAGCCCCCAATTGACTCGCGAAACGCGCTCTGAAGTCCCGAACTGAACCAATTGAATCGCGAAACGCGCTCTGAAGTCCCGAACTGAACCAATTGACTCGCGAAACGCGCTCTGAAGCCCCGAACTGAACCAATTGACTCGCGAAACGCGCTCTGAAGCCCCGAAATGAACCAGTTGACTCGTGAAACGCGCTCTGAAGCCCCCAATTGACTCGCGAAACGCGCTCTGAAGCCCCGAACTGAACCAATTGACTCGCGAAACGCACTCTGAAGCCCCGAACTGAACCAATTGACTCGCGAAACGCGCTCTGAAGTCTCGAACTGTACCAATTGACTCGCGAAACGCGCTCTGAAGCCCCGAACTGAACCAATTGACTCGCGAAACGCGCTCTGAAGCCCCGAACTGAACCAATTGACTCGCGAAACGCGCTCTGAAGCCCCGAAATGAACCAGTTGACTCGTGAAACGCGCTCTGAAGCCCCCAATTGACTCGCGAAACGCGCTCTGAAGCCCCGAACTGAACCAATTGACTCGCGAAACGCACTCTGAAGCCCCGAACTGAACCAATTGACTCGCGAAACGCGCTCTGAAGTCTCGAACTGTACCAATTGACTCGCGAAACGCGCTCTGAAGCCCCGAACTGAACCAATTGACTCGCGAAACGCGCTCTGAAGCCCCGAAATGAACCAGTTGACTCGTGAAACGCGCTCTGAAGCCCCCAATTGACTCGCGAAACGCGCTCTGAAGCCCCGAACTGAACCAATTGACTCGCGAAACGCACTCTGAAGCCCCGAACTGAACCAATTGACTCGCGAAACGCGCTCTGAAGTCTCGAACTGTACCAATTGACTCGCGAAACGCGCTCTGAAGCCCGAACTGAACCAATTGACTCGCGAAACGCGCTCTGAAGTCTCGAACTGTACCAATTGACTCGCGAAACTCGCTCTGAAGCCCCGAACTGAACCAATTGACTCGCGAAACGCGCTCTGAAGTCTCGAACTGTACCAATTGACTCGCGAAACACGCTCTGAAGCCTAAGGCTATGTAAAAATCTATTATGTAAAAACAGCTGTAGCTGCTGTACTAAATAAAATCTAAATGCTTTTAAATAATCCCTCCTTTTATTAAATCATTAACATCCTGCAATGGCGACTTAAACTGTACATGGGCCTACATATAATGTTCCTTTTAAATTACTTTTGTTGCAATAAACAATCTTGAATAGATGTCTTGCAAGACACATTAGAGAAAGCAGTAAAATATTTTTTATACATTACATTCAGGATCGTCAACAACATGGCACAGTACATTTAATGGTGCCTGTTAGCTGCTCAAAGGGCGAGACGGCGTGGTCTGGCCTTGAATGCCTCAATTATGTTATTATTTTATTTTTTTAGAAAATAATTTAAAATTTTAATTACATTTTAAATTAACAAATATTGTAAGCACTGCTTAATCTGTAAATTATGAGGTCCCGGAACAAAGCGAGGTAATGAATCCGTCCGGCAAGTTTTTTTATATTATTATTGAACTTTCAAAAATACAAAATTCAACAGTAAGTTCATATATATATATATATGCTTTTATTTATGTAGGCTACACAGAGAAACAATACATAGAGAAACAAGATGCGCTTTCTGCCGTCTCATGCAGTCTCCGTGAAATGGAGCGCGTGCAGCAATGAACCGGATACTTTATTAAACGAACGAACCAAAAAATACAAATCTTTAATTACGTAATGAAAAGGTACATTTCTCTATTAAAGTCAGCATCGCATTCTGCAACTTTATATTTTCAGCCGACACTGACTGAGAAGAAATCACTAGTTCATTAACGAATAATTAAAATGTTTTATTTTGCCTTTCCCCCAACATTCATAATCATTAGCCTACTTTTGCCGTTGCAAGCTTTAGACGTGCGCTTGGGCGCGGAATAGGCTATACGCCTATATATTTAAGGATGGTTAGTAGCCCAAGTTATTATATTAATCAATTTATGTGTGACTAGTGAAATCTTTAGTCGGGGACAGGCCTTCTTGGCACAAGGAACCATCAATTTTTTAAATAAAATGCTGTCAATTCGAAAAGTGCGCCTGCTAATCACGTCACGTTATATTGCAATGCAAAGTTATGAATGCGTAATAATAAGTAAAATGTTTTTAATTTATTTCATTTCTTATGGGTGCAATGGCGGTGCTTTGGTCTTTCTTGGGGGTACTGAAGCATCTGCTAGCCCCTCCTTTGCGCTGCCCATGTTTATTACGATTAAAAAAATAATAATTCTGCATCTGTTTTTAGGTGTGCCAGCTGCCACTGTGGGTGGCACCGGCACACCCTGGCACACCCGTGGCTACGCCCCTGCTCTGAATAAACATACTGTTAGATCAACATGTGTTCCTGACATCCACAGACCGCTCATGAAGGACATCTGCTGGTCAACACCAGATCATTGCTGTCCTATGTTTCTTTAGCACACTTATGTTGAAGTTTATTTCTATTTAATTTTAATTTTCATTTTCTGTTTCTATTAGATTCTTGAGTGATTAATTAGGTTCATCTGTTTGGTTCATCTATTCCATTTAGGTGTCCGTATAACCGTTGTTCTTAAAGGGATATATAATTCAAAAATGACAATTTGCTAATATGTAGGTGACTTTTTTTCTTCAGGGGGGGCGTGTCCCTACCAATATCCAGATTTTTATCAAATAATTAAATATATGTATGTTTTTGTAATTTCAGACGCATCTTAAACTAGAGATGTTCCAATACCCCTTTTCCCTTCCCGATACCGATTCTGATACCTAGCCTCGGGTTATCGGCCGATACCGAGTACTGATCCGATACCTGAGTGTGTATCTTGGCTTGTATGAATGCACATTAGTCATTTTAACTCAACTTAGGTGGTGTTTTTTTTGGTCATTCAGTTTTCTGAAAAAAATGGGGGGGGATATCAATAATACTGATCAGATAATAATCATACTATGAATTCTACAAAGAAAAATATAAACCGTCCTAAGGATTAACGAGCTGCTGGATTCGTGAATATTAATCACATTGTCTGCGTTCGCTCGAACTGATTTGCTGAAATCAAAACAGGGACGATAATAGGAGAGCGCCGGCCAATGAGATTGTTGTTTGCGCATTAGCTCCGCCTACTACCGGAGAAGAAGAAGAAGAGTTTTCCGATTTGCAGCGTTAAGCAAAGCTAGCGGGCATAACTATAGGTCTCGTGTAAGAACATGGTATCAGATCGGAACGTGGGTTCAAGTACTCGCCGATACCGATGCCAGAATTTTTTGTGGTATCGGAGGAATTTCCGATACCAGTATCGGACTTGGAACAACCATATCTGAAACGTCATATAATTGATATTACCTAACAAGATAAAGTAAATATGTTAGAAAACTGCGCACTCTCCAGGACGCACATTTAATACATGTGCAGAATGTATTCGCACACGGACGAGAAGTGCAGCCGCATTTATAACTCACAGATATTGCCCCCAATTCAAGACAGCAGTCTAAAACAGTTCATATAAAAGCCCACTTCAGGAATGAACAAAGGTGCATCGATGATCTATGGCTATTATTAGCCCCCTATATAGCAAACGTTGTGCGGAAAGATACACAATCTTTCAGCCTAGGATAAATTCACGAACATCAACAATAATTTGGGACAAATATAAGGTTTTGTTTTTGTAAACTATGTAAGTGGCACTTGGAACAGCATCCTGAGTCGCCGTGGACAGTCTTTAATTTTAAATTAATGTTGTTCACTGAATGTATCAAGCTGTTAGCTGAAATATCCACAAATAAAAAAACAATATTCAGATGTTATTCAGATGCGCATGCGTTGTATTATTACAGCAAAAGCAGAGTATTCCTTCATAATCATCCTGGGTCCAATTCGATAATATTAAAATAAAGTGATGTACTCAGCGCTCTGATGTGGATGTTGTTGGTTCACAAAATCATAATTGTGTAATTATTGTAGTATTGACATACTATATAAAAAACAGCCATCGACACTGTATCTGCACCCCTATGCCTTATGACGTAACAGTCATCGACACTGTATCTGCACCCCTATGCCTTATACCGTAACAGTCATCGACACTGTATCTGCACCCCTATGCCTTATACCGTAACAGTCATCGACACTGTATCTGCACCTCTATGCCTTATAACGTAACAGTAATCGACACTGTATCTGCACCACTATGCCTTATACCGTAACAGTCATTGACACTGTATCTGCACCCCTATGCCTTATACCGTAACAGTAATCGACACTGTATCTGCACCCCTATGCCTTATACCGTAACAGTAATCGACACTGTATCTGCGCCCCTATGCGTATACCGTAACAGTAATCGACACTGTATCTGCCACCCTATGCCTTATAACGTAACAGTCATCGACACTGTATCTGCACCCCTATGCCTTATACCGTAACAGTCATCGACACTGTATCTGCCACCCCCTATGCCTTATACCGTAACAGTCATCGACACTGTATCTGCACCCCTATGCCTTATACCGTAACAGTAATCGACACTGTATCTGCCCCCCTATGCCTTATAACGTAACAGTAATCGACACTGTATCTGCACCACTATGCCTATACCGTAACAGTCATTGACACTGTACCTGCACCCCTATGCCTTATAACGTAACAGTAATCGACACTGTATCTGCACCACTATGCCTTATACCGTAACAGTCATCGACACTGTATCTGCACCCCTATGCCTTATACCGTAACAGTAATCGACACTGTATCTGCACCCCTATGCCTTATACCGTAACAGTAATCGACACTGTATCTGCGCCCCTATGCCGTATACCGTAACAGTCATCGACACTGTATCTGCGCCACTATGCCTTATACCGTAACAGTCATCGACACTGTATCTGCGCCCCTATGCCGTATACCGTAACAGTCATTGACACTGTATCTGCACCCCTATGCCGTATTCCGTAACAGTCATCGATACTGTATCTGCACCCCCTATGCCGTATACCGTAACAGTCATCGACACAGTATCTGCGCCCCTATGCCGTATACCGTAACAGTCATCGACACAGTATCTGCGCCCCTATGCCGTATACCGTAACAGTCATTGACACTGTAGCTGCACCCCTATGCCGTATACCGTAACAGTCATCTACACTGTATCTGCGCCCCATGCCGTATACCGTAACAGTCATCGATACTGTATCTGCACCCCTATGTCTTGTACCGTAAAAGTCATCTACACTGTATTTGTACCCCTATGCCGTATACCGTAACAGTCATCGACACAGTATCTGCACATCTATGCCGTATACCGTAACAGTCATCGACACAGTATCTTCACATCTATGCCGTATACCGTAACAGTCATCGACACAGTATCTGCACATCTATGCCGTATACCGTAACAGTCATTGACACTGTATCTGCGCCCCCTATGCCATATACCGTAACAGTCATTGACACTGTATCTGCGCCCCTATGCCGTATACCATAACAGTCATTGACACTGTATCTGCACCCCTATGCCGTATACCGTAACAGTCATCGACACAGTATCTGCACCCCTATGCCTTATACCGTAACAGTCATTGACAACTGTATCTGCACCCCTATGCCTTATACCGTAACAGTCATCGACACAGTATCTGCACCCCTATGCCTTATACCGTAACAGTCATCGACACTGTATCTGCACCCCTATGCCTTATACCGTAACAGTCATCGACACAATATCTGCACCCCTATGCCGTATACCGTAACAGTCATCGACACAGTATCTGCACCCCTATGCCGTATACCGTAACAGTCATTGACACTGCATCTGCACCCCTATGCCGTATACCCAGGGCTCGAAATTGCGACCATTTTGGTCGCATATGCTCCCGAAATGTAATCTGTGCGACTCCTAAATATATTTGGGAGCATTTGTGCGAGTGCAAATAATTGCTGTGGTGCGACCTCTACAGTTCTCTGCTAAACGTTCAAGAATTACTGCACAGCATGTGCCACGTGACCGGGAATGTATCAAGCTGTTAGCTGAAATATCCACAAAATAAAAAAACAATACTGATATAAGATTGTGCATTTTATCTGTTATTCAGATGCGCATGCGTTGTTTTATTACAGCAAAAGCAGAGTATTCCTTCATAATCATCCTGGGTCCAATTCGATAATATTAAAATAAAGTGATGTACCCAGCGCTCTGATGTGGATGTTGTTGGTTCACAAAATCATAATTGTGTAATTATTGTAGTATTGACATACTATATAAAAAACAGCCATCGACACTGTATCTGCACACCTATGCCTTATACCGTAACAGTCATCGACACTGTATCTGCACCCCTATGCCTTATAACGTAACAGTCATCGACACTGTATCTGCACCCCTATGCCTTATACCGTAACAGTCATCGACACTGTATCTGCACCCCTATGCCTTATAACGTAACAGTAATCGACACTGTATCTGCACCCCTATGCCTTATAACGTAACAGTCATCGACACTGTATCTGCACCACTATGCCTTATACCGTAACAGTCATTGACACTGTATCTGCACCCCTATGCCTTATACCGTAACAGTCATCGACACTGTATCTGCACCCCTATGCCTTATACCGTAACAGTCATCAACACTGTATCTGCGCCCCTATGCCTTATACCGTAACAGTCATTGACACTGTATCTGCACCCCTATGCCTTATACCGTAACAGTCCATCAACACTGTATCTGCGCCCCTATGCCTTATACCGTAACAGTCATTGACACTGTATCTGCACCCCTATGCCTTATACCGTAACAGTAATCGACACTGTATCTGCGCCCCTATGCCTTATACCGTAACAGTCATCGACACTGTATCTGCACCCCTATGCCTTATACCGTAACAGTCATCAACACTGTATCTGCGCCCCTATGCCTTATACCGTAACAGTCATCGACACTGTATCTGCACCACTATGCCTTATACCGTAACAGTCATCGACACTGTATCTGCACCCCTATGCCTTATACCGTAACAGTCATCGACACTGTATCTGCACCACTATGCCTTATACCGTAACAGTCATCGATACAGTATCTGCACCCCTATGCCGTATACCGTAACAGTCATCGACACAGTATCTGCACCCCTATGCCGTATACCTTAACAGTCATCGATACTGTATCTGCACCCCTATGGCTCGAAATTGCGACCATTTGGTCGCATATGCTCCCGAAATGTAATCTGTGCGACTCCAAAATATATTTGGGAGCATTTGTGCGAGTGCAAATAATTGCTGTGGTGCGATCTCTACAGTTCTCTGCTAAACGTTCAAGAATTACTGCACAGCATGTGCCACGTGACCGGGAGCTAAAGCAGGTTAAGCTTTTCATTCGCGCGCTGGTCTAAAGTGTGCTTTTTCTGAGCCCGTGCACCCGAAACACGCGAACTAAAAAGCCTGTCTAACAGCGCCTGATTACTCAACTAAGTTATCTTTTGAGCCAATACTGTCAAAACACACAAGGTTTACATATAGACTCAGTTGGTTATGTTTAAAATGAAATTAAACCGGTGAGTGGAACCGAAGCGTGACTGTATATTAGATGCGTGCAGCTCCTAAAGGGACAAAACTAAACATGCAGCCGACTGTCATTAAAGGGATAGTTCACCCTACAATTTTATTTCTGTCATTATTTACTCACTGACATGTTGTCCCAAACCTGTATTAATGTATTTCTTGTGGTGAACACAAAAGAAGATATTTCAAAGAATGTGGGTAACCAAACAGTTGCTGGTCCACTTGATAGTAGGATATAAAAAAATACTATGGAACTCACTGGGGACCAGCAACTGTTTGGTTTTCCACATTCTTCAAAATAGCATGTATGTTCAGCAGAAGAAAGAAACTCACTCAGGTTTAAAACTAATTTTGAGTGAGTAAATGATGGTATTAATATAAAACACTATGACAGAATCGACAGACAGATGACCGAATGTATTCTTTAATGTTAAAACAACAAAACCATAGAGAAAAACATAACTCGCTACTCTTGACTGAAAAAAACAATAGTTACTTTAATAGGAATCAATCTATAGTGTTTTATTTTTTATTAATTGTTCATTCAATTTCTTGAATGCTCCTACTAAATATGCCTATTGTACCTGATAATTAAACACTGTTTCTATATTATGCAGTGGTGGTCAGTAACGAAGTAAAACTACTTCGTTACTGTACTTAAGTACATTTTTCAAGTATCTGTACTTTACTGGAGTAGTTTTATTTTGAGTAACTTTTACTTTTACTTCACTACATTCCAAAGCATAAGATCGTACTTTTTGCTTCACTACATTTCATAAAACATATCGTTACTCCTTATAATACATCACGTGCTCCGAGACGCAGAAGCGGTGTCTGATTCATGAACAAACTGATTATTTTCAATGAACCTGTTCAATCGGTTCGCAAATCGCAACAAACGATTCATTCACGAAATTGCAATGATCCGATTGCAGCTGTTCTCGAGTCGAAAACTCACTGATTCAAACGATCCGTTTAGAGCGAGTCTTCTTCAGTGAACTGAACTCACAAGTAAAGAAAGAACCGGGAGATCTTGTGAGCGCGCGCTACTGATGCTGTGAAAAGTAAGTTACTAATGTCGAATTTTAGGATTCATTATTGTAACTGAAAATAATATTTAGGTCAAAACTGTCAGTTGTTTGTGAACTAAATCTGCTGTAATCTATTTAAGCCCACTGAAATGCTTGAATGCAGACAGATCAACATCAGTGTCTCTAACGTTATGTTTTAGGTCAAAAAACAAAACATTAAAATAACACTGATTAAATAAAATAACTCATGCACGTTCATATTCCCCGCTGCTGTAACGTTAGCAGTTTTATTAAAATGCTATGCATTTAGACCTATGTGACGTCTATTTTTATATTGTTTATCACCAGTATACATTTTTATATTGTTTAGATCAACTAGCAGAGTAGACAGATATGAATGTTTATTCATAACCATACTGAAAATAAGTAAATATTGTTAGCTGATGCTAACTGTCTAGCTAACAAGCTTGCTGGTGCTAAGTTGAGGAAATGTTTAGATATAAAGTCCAAATATCTTTATTCAGCCACCTAGATAGATTCCATCTGAGGGAAAAAGAAATGATGTGATGTTCAGAACATAGTAACTACAGTAATTATCAGAGTGGGAAGTGATGCCCTCTGGGGGCATTGGGCCAGGGGTGTTTTTACACCACAGACAAGGTTTGAGAAGAAAAAAAATCATTATGAAAAATAATTAGATTTTCCTTAAAATGTTCTTCCTAGTTTCAGGCCTAATTCTCATGTCATATATAACTGATGTTCTGCAAAACAACAAGTTCTAAAACACTTTTTTCTTCCTGGTAAAAATTAGATGGTGAAATCTGTTTTCTCTCAGGTACATGGCAGTGTAAGCTTCACAGTGAACATTACTACATCACTCTCATCAACGTAGTCCATATCAACAAAATATATATCTTGACTTATATAGTGGTTATTTTGGGAAAACCCAGGTATTTTGGGCAGTAGGATTATAAAAATATGTGCTAATATAAAATTAAATAAAGTAGTCTATATAAAATTGCAAAATAAATCTGTCTATCAGTACTTTTTTACTTAAGTACATAAAAATTTAGTACTTTTGTACTTTCACTCGAGTAAAATTGAAAAAGCAGTACTTTTACTTTTACTGGAGTAATATTTTATTATACGTATCTGTACTTGTACTCAAGTACTTGATCTGTGTACTTTGCCCACCACTGATATTATGTGTAGTTGTAATGTGTATCTTTGTTCTTATTTTTTCATAACAAAGATAAAATAATGAGAAAGATTTTTATCTTCGCCCACTTTGGCCTAAATATCCACCATTCTTATTTATAATTTGTTTCCTTGAAAGGCTTTGTCTTTATAATAGGGAAATTAGTTTGGGAGTACTGCTCAGACAAACTGGTAAAACTAACATGACAAAGAACTGTGATAAAATCGTGAAATGTCTAAAAATTTAAAATTGATATGATATTTTTGCCATATCGCCCACCCCTACTTGGAACTGACCGGTTTTGTGACCACACTTGCACAAACTGCATTGAAATCATTTTCAAAATTTTCATTTGTGTGGAAATATTACCAAGTCTGTAAACAGCCATTAACAGAAGCCAGAGACGCTGAAGACGGACACAAAGAACATAAAATAGTGTAGCAGCCTGAGCAAGCTCAACGTTCACTATGCAAAATATAGAAAGGAAATCCTAAATATTGAATTGGAGTGGGGGTCTATATGAATGTATTTCTGAGGGGAACTGTTTTGAGAAAAGTTTAAATGACATTTTCTTCTCATCTTGCCTCTGTATATTGCATGTATAAAAAACAAAGCACTGCAGCTTAAGGATCAGGTTTAATTGATGAAGCTTTTAATCATCAGGAAGGATGTTGCCCGCCCTTCCGCTCAATTGGCGGTTGTGTTGCTCCTTAATATTCAGTGGGTGCTCATAAAACATTTGTGGTGCTCCTAAGTAAAAAAGTTAATTTCGAGCCCTGCGTATACCGTAACAGTCATCGATACTGTATCTGCACCCCTATGCCTTATACCGTAACAGTCATCGATACTGTATCTGCACCACTATGCCGTATACCGTAACAGTCATCGACACAGTATCTGCACCCCATGCCGTATACCGTAACAGTCATCGACACAGTATCTGCACCCCTATGCCTTATACCGTAACAGTCATCGACACTGTATCTGCACATCTATGCCGTATACCGTAACAGTCATTGACACAGTATCTGCACCCCTATGCCTTATACCGTAACAGTCATTGACACTGTATCTGCACCCCTATGCCTTATACCGTAACAGTCATCGACACTGTATCTGCACCCCTATGCCTTATACCGTAACAGTCATCGACACTGTATCTGCGCCACTATGCCTTATACCGTAACAGTCATCGACACTGTATCTGCACCCCTATGCCTTATACCGTAACAGTCATCGACACTGTATCTGCACCCCTATGCCTTATACCGTAACAGTCATCGACACTGTATCTGCACCACTATGCCTTATACCGTATCAGTCATCGACACTGTATCTGCCCCACTATGCCTTATACCGTAACAGTCATTGACACTGTATCTGCACCCCTATGCCTTATACCGTAACAGTCATTGACACTGTATCTGCACCCCTATGCCTTATACCGTAACAGCCATTGACACTGTATCTGCACCCCTATGCCTTATACCGTAACAGCCATTGACAGTGTATCTGCACCCCTATGCCGTATACCGTAACAGCCATCGACAGTGTATCTGCACCCCTATGCCTTATACCGTAACAGTCATTGACACTGTATCTGCACCCCTATGCCTTATACCGTAACAGCCATTGACAGTGTATCTGCACCCCATGCCGTATACCGTAACAGTCATCGACACTGTATCTGCACCCCTATGCCTTATACCGTAACAGTCATCGACACTGTATCTGCGCCACTATGCCTTATACCGTAACAGTTATCGACACTGTATCTGCACCCCTATGCCTTATACCGTAACAGTCATCGACACTGTATCTGCACCACTATGCCTTATACCGTATCAGTCATCGACACTGTATCTGCACCACTATGCCTTATACCGTAACAGTCATTGACACTGTATCTGCACCCCTATGCCTTATACCGTAACAGTCATCGACACTGTATCTGCACCCCTATGCCTTATACCGTAACAGTAATCGACACTGTATCTGCACCACTATGCCTTATACCGTATCAGTCATCGACACTGTATCTGCCCCACTATGCCTTATACCGTAACAGTCATCGACACTGTATCTGCACCCCTATGCCTTATACCGTAACAGTCATCGACACTGTATCTGCACCACTATGCCTTATACCGTAACAGTCATTGACACTGTATCTGCACCCCTATGCCTTATACCGTAACAGTCATTGACACTGTATCTGCACCCCTATGCTTATACCGTAACAGCCATTGACACTGTATCTGCACCCCTATGCCTTATACCGTAACAGCCATTGACAGTGTATCTGCACCCCTATGCCGTATACCGTAACAGCCATCGACAGTGTATCTGCCACCCCTATGCCTTATACCGTAACAGTCATTGACACTGTATCTGCACCCCTATGCCTTATACCGTAACAGCCATTGACAGTGTATCTGCACCCCATGCCGTATACCGTAACAGTCATCGACACTGTATCTGCACCCCTATGCCTTATACCGTAACAGTCATCGACACTGTATCTGCGCCACTATGCCTTATACCGTAACAGTTATCGACACTGTATCTGCACCCTCTATGCCTCTATACCGTAACAGGTTATCGACACTGTATCTGCACCCCTATGCCTTATACCGTATCAGTCATCGACACTGTATCTGCACCACTATGCCTTATACCGTAACAGTCATTGACACTGTATCTGCACCCCTATGCCTTATACCGTAACAGTAATCGACACTGTATCTGCACCACTATGCCTTATACCGTAATCAGTCATCGACACTGTATCTGCCCCACTATGCCTTATACCGTAACAGTCATCGACACTGTATCTGCACCACTATGCCTTATACCGTAACAGTAATCGACACTGTATCTGCACCCCTATGCCTTATACCGTAACAGCCATTGACAGTGTATCTGCACCCCTATGCTGTATACCGTAACAGCCATCGACAGTGTATCTGCACCCTATGCCTTATACCGTAACAGTCATTGACACTGTATCTGCACCCCTATGCCTTATACCGTAACAGCCATTGACAGTGTATCTGCACCCCTATGCCGTATACCGTAACAGTCATCGACACTGTATCTGCGCCCCTATGCCTTATACCGTAACAGTCATCGACACTGTATCTGCGCCACTATGCCTTATACCGTAACAGTCATCGACACTGTATCTGCAACCCCTATGCCTTATACCGTAACAGTCATCGACACTGTATCTGCACCACTATGCCTTATACCGTATCAGTCATCGACACTGTATCTGCACCACTATGCCTTATACCGTAACAGTCATTGACACTGTATCTGCACCCCTATGCCTTATACCGTAACAGTCATCGACACTGTATCTGCACCCCTATGCCTTATACCGTAACAGTCATCGACACTGTATCTGCACCACTATGCCTTATACCGTAACAGTCATCGACACTGTATCTGCACCCCTATGCCTTATACCGTAACAGTCATCGACACTGTATCTGCACCCCTATGCCTTATACCGTAACAGTCATCGACACTGTATCTGCACCCCTATGCCTTATACCGTAACAGCCATCGACTAGCGAAAGGATTATTATTTTGTACTGTTCTCTGAGGTCCACTTATAATGTTGTAAAGATTTTTTAAATCAAAAACATAATCATTTAGACGTAATAGGCTATTTCTGTCCTGTTTAGTGTGCGTGCGAGTAAAAGTTAGTTAAATTAATCAATTGTCATATCAAACTGTAATTTACATGCTTTAATGTACAAAGAATTAGTTTCAACTAATTATTTATTTTATTAATAATTTTAAGATGCTAATTTTTAGAAGTTTATTTATGTAATTTTTTCACCTGAGTAATTTATGTGTATTTTTTACTTGAAATACTTACCCGAGTTGTTTACCTGAGACACTTATTCAGCTAGTTTTGCATAAGAATTAGAGCATTCCTTTACATACGGTTACGTTTTAATTTCGTTATTTGTTTATTCAGTTATTTATTGTGATTTGATTTAAGTATCTATACAGTGTATTATTTTCTCCAACATTTTTTACTGATTGCAGTCTACTGCCCAAGACCTGTAACACATGTATGTCCTTGTTTTTTGGTGTTTGGCTTCGTGTTATGTTAGAATCAATATAATACTCTTATACCTTTTGTTTTTTAATATTTGGAATTGTTCTTAGCTTAATTTTTTTATGTTTCATTTAAAAGTTAAGTTTTGACATTTTGTTGTAGGCTATGCATTTGTCATTTTTATTGAATTTCTTTATTCAAAAAATGTGTATATGTAGTATTCGGCTTCATCCAGGACGGTGGGCATTCAGATCCTGGGCACCACCATCTCTCAGGACCTGAAGTGGGACAATCACATTGAGTCTATTGTGAAAAAGGCCCATCAGAGGCTGTACTTCCTTCGCCAGCTGAGAAAATTAAACCTGCAGCAGGAGCTTCAAAAACAATTCTACTCTGCTATCATTGAATTCATCCTCTGCACGTCAATAACTGTCTGGTTCAGCTCAGCTACCAAATCTGATCCCAGAAGACTACGGAGGGTAGTCTGGACTGCTGAGCGAATCATTGGTACACCCCCCCAAGAACTGTACTTATCTAGAGTGAGCAGAAGGGCTGGTAAAATCACTCTGGACCCCTCACATCCAGTACACTTCTTTGAAACTGTTACCATCTGGTCGACGCTACAGAGCACCAGAACGACCAGACACAGAAACAGTTTCTTCCCTCAGGCAATCTATCTCATGAACACTTGACATTAAATGTGGAACACACATCACTATTATACACTATTTATTCATCACACACTATTTTGTACATTACCTATTTGTATATTGTTCTTTTATTATCTGTGTCCTGTCCTGTTTGCTGTCATTGTTACTGTACAATAAAACATTTACCAACGAGAACATAAAATTACTTCAAACCTCTTTCATACAGCTGAATTAAAGAGCTTGTAAAATCAAAATAAATCCCTGCCAAGATTAGCATTTTTCCCCCTTTAACATTAAACTAAATACTTGTTTAATCATTCGTTTCCGCACATTCATCTGAAACGGTACATGCCTTCAAACCATAATACTGAACGTAAAAAATGATCACGTTAACATAACATTAACAGCTCAAAATTTATAAAGATCTTAAACTTGAGATCTTACAGATTGGTTTGGATCACCAGCTCTGCGACGGCTGGAGCTTCTGTCACTAGTGTAAACACCTGGCGAATAAAGCTCATTCTCATTCTGATGGGTTTAGCTTTTAGTTTGAATCGTTTTTTAGTTGTTTTAATAGTACAATTGACTGCATCTGTTGTCCTCGTTTTGTAAGTCGCTTTGGAGAAAATGACTAAATATGCGCGCAAGCGCATGTGTTATCTGAGGTTGGGGAAGCTTATTTTTGCAACATGATGAAGTTTTCTGTGGACAGTGGGTGGCGCTGCCGCCGTAAGGAGCACTCAGAACACGCGCTCTGTGCTCGATTACTTCCGGCTTTCCTGAACGGAGGAAAACAAATCGAGCTGAATCATTGCGCGCTCAGTGGACGGTTCGCCTGGATTATAGCAAATATGGTGAGAAATTATCATATACTACCGCTTTAACTCTCGTATACTCTTCTGGCGGACAGTATGTGTTATAGTTTAGTTGAAAGAGAGTGTGTGCAGTGCTAGTGTGGTGATCTGTGTGGTATTGTGAGTGAATGAGGAGCGTGAGTAAGCGGAATGCTAGCATGATGATACAGAAACTCTCAATAAACAACAAACACCGTCTCTGCGCTTTATATGCTGGCTTTAGTAGATTTACGCGAGGTTGTCTAAAAAACAGTGTTATAGTTCGTCGATTTAACATATTCTCCGTGTGTCTCTTGAACGAGGCCGCTGCTTTCGGTTTCGTTAGCTTTGGCTGTTCCTATTAAACTCACACGAGTCTTCAGATGTTACAAAAGTTCGCATAATATCCATTATATCGGTGTTTGTTGTGCTGCTTTAATATTCATTCTCTACTTTTTTTTCATGTTAAAAAGTACAAAAAAAGTTGTTTATGTCGAATGCACCGACAAGCGTTTACGGTAGAAACTAAATAAACGTTAATGTTCATTTCTATTGAAGCGTGCAAGTCGAGTATTTAAGCACATTTGTAATTGTTTTAAAATAATTAAATTTGCACTGTAGTACATAATAT